>JAJOOO010021327.1:0-22085 GCA_029582685.1 Solanum piurae
ATCCATGATTTATTTTAACATACCATGCTCCTTCTTTCTGTTTACAAGCCTAAAATGAATTTTTTCTTCTTTTTGGTAACCAAGACAAGTATAATACTAACAAATATGGTGAAACAGGAAAATGGCAAGAACATACCGGATAAGAGTCAATGAGATGATCTTGTGTCCCAATCTGGAGGTTGTATTGTAACTCTGAACGCATAATTTGCAATATCTTCATGTTGTGTTGTTTGAAATTCCTGGGCTGAATTGGCAACGGACCAGCTGCACCAGTTTACTTCAATGTTTTCTAGAGATGCAACATCCTCAAAATGACAAGGGATTTTCTCAAGCCACTTACATTTCGTTAACACCAAACGTTCAAGCATCGTCTGTGATAGACCGCTCTGCAATGTTGAGGTTGTCCAATTTTAAGTATTTGAGTTCAGGATAGTCCGAATCTTTCACTTCCCATTCAGCCCCTTCAAAGGCTCTGAAAAGTAAATTTAGAATTTCCAAGTTGGCAAGTTTGCCAACTGTAAAAATTTGGGTCCAAGGTAGACGAAAATTTAACAAAGTCAATTCCCTCAGTTTTGAGGGGAAACTGAATTCGTGAGGATGTTTAGCTGGATAATTGTAGGAAAACAGATTCAAGCTGATGTAGAAAGTCTAATCTAGGAAAACGAACAATGTTTCCTTTAGTTGAATAACCCAATAATCCCTCAACCATGCATCTCAACTTTCTCAAATTTGGCATGCTTCTCAATATCATCTCTGTTTCTTCACCAGAGGAGAGACATGGAGTGGAAAGGGTCTCCAAATTAACTAATTGTGACTCACACATGTTATTGTGCAGACTGAATGAAGCACAACTATGTACATGTACATGCTGTTGTTCATCTTGTATTCCTAAGATAATTAAAACAAAAACTTTGAAGAACTTGATAAGAAACAACAAAGTTTAAAAAGTATTTTCAAAACTAGAAAATCAAAACTAGTAGAGAAAATAGAATCAGAAACAGAATAAAAACAATATACAAAATATTTTCCTTAAAGAAGAAAATCAAGCCCACTGAATGCACAGTGTCCCCTTAAGGAAATTATTCCCCTCAAGTACCCAAGGTTAATGGAATATATCCTCCCAGGATAGAACGATCTTACTCACCCATGTATCGGTACCTAAAATCACGGTGTCAGCGAACCACTCAACGACAGTAAAGTACACTTAGAATACTAGATTTAATAGTAGTAGTAGAAGAAGTACAGAAAATTGGTTCTTTAAAAATGAGAGGAAATCCCTCAATTTATAGAAAACAAAGGATAGTATAAAAAGTTTCTTATTGTGCCTTACCGGAAAGGTCACAATCCTTTGGGAAAGTCACAATCTTTCGGAAAGGTCAAAACCTTTCATAAAAGTCACAACTTTTCATAAAAGTCACAACTTTTTCATAAAAGTGACAACTTTTCATAAAAGTCACAACTCTTCATAAAAGTCGCAACTTTTCATAAAAGTCACAACTCTTCATAAAAGTCACAACTCTTCATTTTCCATTCACACCTTTTAAAACCCAACAATCCCCCGCATGAATGGGGAATGAATCCAAGACAAAAAAATGGACAAGTATGTGTACTTTACAAACAAGTATTAATTGCATCTGAATAAGTAGGTTTCCCTTTGAACTTTTTGTAGTGAACATATGTCGGATGTACTCGATCAATCGGTAGATTTGATACCTTTGAACCGTCAAGCTTTGGTGTTTACCTAGACAACCTTATGTCACACAATCAACCCTTTACTGTTTATGGTTCTTACGGTTGTGTTCGTTTCAGCCATGAACACCTTCTGGTTTCATGAGTGTATAGAGAGAATAGGCTTTTGACAATAATTCTCTTTGAAGCGGCTTACACTTCACACTCACATAGGTAATTTCTAACCGTGTCATCGCGTAGATACACTATTTGGTCAAGTCTGCCAAACTTAGCAAATCATTAAAAACTTTAAGCTTTATTAACTCATTAACAAGCCTTAATGTTTTAACCTCGTTCCTGAACATTGTCTTCATCATGAGAATCTCATGGATTGAGTTGATTGACAATGTCGAACCGTCAGTCACAACTTTGTTTTTCTCCTTGAATCTAGCTCTTGGGATCTCCAGTTTGCTAGATAGAGTTACCGCCATGATGACTTGTCCTAAGCCGTAAACCCATTCCCTTAGATGATCTTTCAACTTTCTCTCTAGTTAGGCCTTTTTATAAGTGGATCCGACACATTATCCTTTGACTTTACATAGTTAATTGTGATAATTTCACTAGGGAGTAGTTATTTTCTAACGGTATTATGTCTATCTCTTATATGATGAGACTTTCCGTTATACATCATGCTCCATGCCCTACCTATTGCATCTTGACTATCAAAGTGTATGCATACTGATGCCAAAGGTTTGGACCAAAAAAGAATATCTATCAAGAAATTTCGAAGTCTTTCAACTTATTCACCGACCTTATCTAGAGCACCTAGCTTAGAGATTATTGTAGATCTAGCGATATATGTCTTTTTGGAAGATTTCCAAGATACCGCTCCTCCACCAAGAGTAAATACATATCCACTCGTGGATTTTACTTCATTTGATCCCGGTGATCCAATTTGCATCACTATATCCTTTCAATACTGCTGGATATTGTTATAATGCAAGACATAGTTTTGAGTATGTTTTAAATACCCCAAAACTCTTTTCATTTCCATTCAATAAGTTTGATTGGGATTACTCGTGAATCGACTCAGTTTACTAATAGCACATACTATATCTGATCGCGTACACTTCTTGATATACATCATACTTTCCAATACTCTAGCACAATCCAATTGTGAGTCACTTTCGCCTTCACTCGTTTGAAATGCAAAACTCACATTTATTGGAGTCTTGACAATATTGAAATCCAAATAGTTGAACTAGTCAAGTACCTTTTTGATGCAATGAGACCGTGACAATGCTAAACATTATGGAGTTCTAAGGATTCTTATACCTAAGATCGCATCAGTAACTCCAAGATCTTTCATATCAAACTTGCTTTCTAGCATACGTTTAGTAGCATTTATGTCATTAGTGTCTCTACTGATGATCAACATGTCATTAATATACAAACAAACAATGACCGTGTGATTTTAATGTAAACACATTTATCACTTCCATCATTCTTAAATCCAACTGCCAACATGGTTTGGTCAAATTTCTTATGTCATTGTTTTGGTGCTTGTTTTAGTTCATTAAGTGACTTAACAAGTTCGCACACTTTGTTTTCTTTAACAGGAACCATAAAACCTTCAGGTTGTTCCTTGTAAATTTTTTCCTCCAATTCTCCATTTAAGAAATTTGTTTTCACATTCATTTGATGAATTTGGAGGTCATATACCGCAGCTAATGCAATTAACATCCGAATGAATGTTATTTTAGTTACTGACGAGTATATGTCAAAAAAATCAAGACCTTCTTGTCTAAAGCCTTTGACAAAAAGTCTTACTTTGTATTTGTCAACAGTTTCATCGACTTTTATTTTCCTTTTAAAGATTCACTTTTAACCCAAAGGTTTATTTCCTGGAGGAAGATCAACCAACTTCCAATAGAATTGCTCAAGATTGAACCAATCTCACTATTGATACCATCTTTCCAAAAGGATGAGTCCACAAAAGACATAGGAAATGTTACGAAATCAGATCCGAAGGAAGTAGATGTCCATTGACATTTACTACGCCTCTGAATCTCTTTATTAAGTACATTCCTCCTTTGTTCTTTCCAAGGTCTTTTAGACCCTACACTAGACTACTCAAGTTTAATTTTACAGTCCACAGTCTTAGGTCTTATTTATATCCTTTTAGGAATAGGAACTTGAAATTTGGCTAGTGTCCTGAACAAACAAAATTGCTTTCTTTCTTAAAAGACAACTTTTTGTTGTTCCCTTTTGTAGTAAGGATAGTTCCTCCACACAAGTTTTATGGTAAACCTGAACTTATAAGTAATGCATCCATCATTTTCTTCAAAGTTCGTTTTTTTTAATTCTGCAATTCCATTAGATTTAGGTGAATAGGACAGTAGTTTGATGGATAAATCCACTTTCCAAACATATTTCTGCAAAAGGAGAATTATATTCTCCATCCCTATCACTTCTTATTTCCCCCCCAACAAATTTCAACCTCATTTTATATTGCCTAGACGTTTCTATTGCTTCATCCTTACCATTCAACAAATAGACATAACCGGATCAAATGCAATTGTCAATAAAAGTTATGAGATACTTTTTCCCACCACGAGATGGTGTTGCCTTCATATCACAAATGTCAGTGTAAATCAACTCTAAGAAATTAAAATTCCTTTCAACAGATTTATAAGAATGCTCAACATACTTAGATTCCACACAAACTTGACATTTTTATTATTACACTCAAAGTTAGACAAAACTGCTAAGTTGATCAGTTTTCCTTACAAGGTTTTGTAAATGACATGTCCCAAGTGTTCATGTCACAAACATTTTGACTCAAGCAAGTAAGAACAAATAAAAATATTGAGTTTGAAAAGCTCTCTGCCAGGTAGTTTTTTCTCATAATTATTTGTTCCTATTTCTTACAATTTTGTGTGATACAAACATTGTTTAGAGTCATCACCTTGTCAAATGTCCTTTTCGGAAGGACCTTTCCATAACTTTCAATTTGATTGTTATAGAACTACCCATGAACAAAGTTTCATCGGGTCCAATAAAGGCAATACAATCCAAATGCTTCTATGACAAATGACTATTCACCAATATTCATGTCTATATAAATAGTTATATTTAATAGACATATCTTTTCATGAAAAATCACAAAATTTTAAGTGACACTTTTTCATAAAAGAACTCAATCATTTTGAACAAGTATACATATAATTTGGTAGTTTCATACTAGTCATACCATGTACTAGTAAAAGAGAAACTCAACGACTAGTATATCAAATATGCTCCAAGACTTTTGTGGGTCTAACATAATACAAAAGTATTATCGAATTTCATATCTAGTGCTCCAACTTTAAATTAGACACTAAGTCTAATTTTATCTTTGTCATAAGCAAAGAATCTCCCACATTTTAAATATGATCTCAAAAACATTTTTCAAATAGTTGAAAATAATTTTTCCACATATTTTCCCAGACTATCAATGACAACATGAGACCTCTTTTGGAAATATTAATCTACGAAAGAATTATAGTGCTTCAATTCTTTTTGACAATCTTTACATAGTGTCAAAGTTCATTTCATAGAGGCACCTATTGCAAACACAAAATCACACACTTTAAGTCACTTGTCTTTTTTCGATCACAATTAGACATACCACTTAGTATTATGAATACTAATAATAAAGACAAACTTTTGTACAATTTTTTCTATTTAACAGTGAAGTTTATAGAAAAAAAAAAGTACAACACTGACTTATTAGATGAAGTTTTCATATTCTTCAAACCAATTGCATAGTCTTATTTAGAGTAGAAAACTACAAAAATTTTTTTCTACAAAAATCATACAGAATCAAATTCACAAGGAGTACAAAACTACAAAAGTTTATTTTTCCCCAAACAGAATAAAACATATTCTTCGGTTATCACATAGAAATGCTTTTCTTTTCAAATAGCCTTGAAACTATAACATTTTGACATACTATTTTATCAAACAAAAATGTGCATCTCTCATTCTGCAAACTACAGAATTTTAAAGGCAACACTATTTGCCAAGGAAAATTCATTCAAAAACATATGGTTTGCACATCTTTTTCCAAAGACACACATGATAAATTTCAAAAGAGTTAACTTTTAGAAACTATTTTTCTCCTTATATAAAGAATAAGAAGGTTACCTGGTGTAATCTTTAACCGGAATACCACCAATTTTTTGGTATATTCTCACGTCGACCTTGCTAAATAAGGCACCGAATTCTGAAAAAGTAGTGCATTAATCTTCTACTTCCATGATCTGTTTCCCTCAATTAGTAGAATGCAAGAAATACCAGTAGTATATTTGTTGTTCATCTTGTATTCCTAAGATACTTAAAACAAAAACTTTGAAGAACTTAATAAGAAATAACAAAGTTTAAAGAATATTTTCAAAACTAGAAAATTAAAACTAGTAGAGAAAATAGAATCAGAAACAGAATAGAAATAATATACAAAATATTTTTCTTAAAGAAGAAAATCGAGCCCACTGAATGCACAGTGTCCCCTTAAGGAAATTATTTCCCTCAAGTACCCGAGGTTAATGGAATATATCCTCCCAGGATAGAACGATCTTACTCACCGGTGTATCGGTACCTAAAGTCATGGTGTCAGCGAGCCATTCAACGGCAGTAAAATACACTTAGAATACTAGATTTAATAGTAGTAGTAGAAGAAGTCCAAAAAATTGGTTCGTTTAAAATGAGAGGAAATTTCTCAATTTATAGAAAACAAAGGGTAGTGTGAAAAGGTTCTTATTGTGCATTACCAGAAATGTCACAATTCTTTGGAAAAGTCACAATCTTTCGAAAAGGTCAGAACCTTTCATAAAAGTCACAACTTTTCATAAAAGGCACAGTTTTTAAAAAAGTGACAACTTTTCATAAAAGTCACAACTCTTCATAAAAGTCACAACTTTTAATAAAAGTCACAACTCTTCATAAAAGTCGCAACTCTTCATTTTCCGTTCACACCTTTTAAAATCCAACACATACCTCAATTTAAACATCTTGAAAAGTGAACAAGGTAACTTCAACACTCTATGCAATCCGTTAACCACAGAAGTTTCAAGATTCCAAAGATCAGCCACAGATGAAGGAATAGAATCAGTAGTTGTTCGAACAGCCAAGTACCTCATATGAATTAGAGATTTTAATTCATTGGGAAAGGTATCACCTATGTTGATGGATTCCAAATTTAACACCTTAACAAGTTTGAATCTGTTAAAGATGAAGGAGATATCACGTGCCATTGCAGGGTAATAATCATCACTGCTGGCATTGAATAGCAAAGAACGAACACTTGATCTAGCCCGCTGCCACTGAGCAATGTCATCCCATTTAGAATAAATGGACAAGCGGTATACCTCGTGCTTTTCAGGATAAGAAATGGAATCCACACCATGGACTCTGTTCAAACAAAAAACATGAAAATGAGAATTGTGATGAAGGTTATCATAGTAAAATCGATATTTTTTTTGTACCTATGTATCCAGAATAGGAAATTATCTTGTTTGTCTTTTCCACACAGAATTTATGCAACAAATGATAAACACGACAGGTTTTCAATTTTCCATTGGATCTCTTCTCCATATCCGTTACCAAGTTTCTTCTAATAAGATCTTGCAGGTAATCTCAGGCAACATCTTCTGATCCTTTTTCCTTACTGTCTTCAACAATTCCTTCTGCTAACCACACTCATGACAATTTCGAGACTGGAATATCCTTGCCCCTAAAAAATCCTCCAAAATAGAGAAAACACGGTTTTAGATGGTTTGGTAAATTCTTGTAACTGAATCCAATTATAGACATGCTCTCTTCTGAGTTCCCAATGTTGTGTGAACTAAGACTCTCTTCTACTTCTTTCCAACAATCTGCTTTCTCCTTTTTCTCTTTGAGAACACCAGCTACTAAGACAATAGAGAGAGGCAGCCCTCCACACCGTTTTGCTATACGTAATCCCACGTCTCCAAGTTTGGATGGGAAGCTTTGCCCATGAAACAACTCCCCCTGTAGTAACTTCCAACTCTCATCATCTGTGAGTAAACACAAATGATGGGGCTCGCTGTTACATTTAGCATAATGCGCAACCTCATACAACCTTGTTGTCAGAATAATTCTACTCCTATTCTGAGAACCTTGAAAACACATGTTCAAATAGTCCCATGCTGTTGTATCCCACACATCATCAATGAGAATTAAGAATCTCTTGGTCAATAAAACATGACGCAACTCAATAGCTAACTGATCATCTCCTTTTTTGGTGCCATCAGTAGGCTCAAGTACATCATTCAAAATACTACGCAACAAATCTCTCCATGAATATACTTAAGTCACATGATGCATAGCACGAACATCTAAGTGAGAGATAACTGTGGGATCATTGTATGTAAATCTTCTTTGCAAGGGTGGTTTTGCAATTTCCAGGCATACCAAACATCGAGATAACATCTAGCTAATGCGATCCTCCAAGAAGCTGCTTCTTTAATTCGTCCATCACATCTTGAACACCCACCATTTTTTTATTTTCTCCTGAAGTATTAGCTGATAATGATGGCACAATATAAGCGGAACCTTTTGCAACTCGATTGACATCAATCTTCGCTTTTTTTAGGTTCTCACAACATCTTTATTGACAAGCTAAATATAGTCAACAACTTCAGATATCCAATAAGCTTTGTACATGTGTGAGTAAGAACAGGCCAAGCAAGTGTCAATGACATACTCGTTTTCATATGCCATTTCAGTAGCACTGATTATAAGACCACAAATTTCATCATTCTCATCATAGGTTTCTTCCGTATGATCGAAAAAAGATCTTAGAATCAATAATCCCTCTGATAGAATGCGTGCGTCCACTCTCAGTCAATGGACCAGGTCCCTTGACTCAACAAGAACAATAATGAAAAGTAAATAATAACAAGAACAGAACACAAGCAGTTTACGTGAAAACCTCCTTGCTCAAGGGAGTGAAACCACGACCTGTCACACATGATTTTCAACTGTTTCCACTAATCTTCTTTAAGCAAAAGTGAAACTCAGTTACAACCAAAGTGAGAAAAAACTAATAATCTCACAGCCAAGTAATAATTCTATTACTTGAAGAGCCTAAGCAGATGCCACACTGCCCACTAAGCTATCACCGCTAGACGACTTAGGATTCAACTAAGCAACACAAATGTTGCCCACTAAACCATCCACTCTAGATGACTTAGACTTTGACTAAGCAACAAAATGATGTTGCCCACTAAATCAGTTACTCTTAACCGATTTAGACTTTTCAACCAAAACAAAATGTCTGAATCCTTTATAGATTTAGGAACATATTTACAATATATGTGCAGAAGAAATAATCCTAAGACAACTAAGTTTGCAGCTCTATCAGGTCCCTGTTGTTCTTGAGGATGATTCTTCACCTTTTGTTAGGCTTTGCAAGAGTTCTTGAGAGTTTTCAAGTTGCAAAAACTAAAGTTGTGTATATTGGAAATAATCTTTATGAAGAATAGTCGCAACGTTCGAAACCATGCCATTGTCTGAGGTTTCTGCCACTTCTGCCACAGTTGTAGACTGTGCACCAACCAATTGTACTTTTTCCAGCCTGACAGTTGTGTGTATATTTGAGCCCTCGATCAGGTCCCTTTACCAGGTCCGTGGGTTTGTCAAATCATCAATACTACAACTAACATTTCTCTCCTTTTTGATGATGACAAACTATATACAGTGCCTACAATTTCTTCTTCCCCTGTCAACAACAGTTTCTTTTCAAACTATATACAGTGCCTACAATTTCTTCTTCCCCTTGTCACCAGACCTTTCTACCTTCCTAAGCATCCACAACCAGACCTTTCTACCTTCCTAAGCATCCAATGAATTCCCTCTTTTGGCATCATAAAAAAGAAGTGCAGTAAACCAACATAACAAGTAAGTTGTTTAAGCAAGATCATAGCCAAAGGCAACAATATCATGAGTCTAACAACAGGAAGAGATAGAAATTAGTCACAACAAAACAAGAATCAATTTCATAGCACAAAATTCAACATTCAATACATTTAAGTTAAACTGAAATTGAGAACCCTAGACACTGTCCACACAAAAATAAAGACACGGGAGAGGACTATGAGGAGGGAGACTGATGGAAGAGGGAGTTGATAACAAGAGTGAGCCTGGAATTTACTGCATCATTATCCTTTATCATTTTCTCTTGGAGAGCAACAATTTTGGCAAGGAGCTCCTCATTCTGCTTCTTCAGTTCCTTAACCTCTTCAGTACCAGGTCCCTCAGTTTGCGCTTTGAGCAATTTAGCCTTTAGTAAGGAAATTTCAGCATCTTTGTTGCTCACTCGCACGGTCATCTCCTCCAGTTCATGCTTCAACTGGTCTTGTTCCATAACCAACTGAGATACCTTGATAAGTGGATTTCCCTTTCCTTCTATACACTCACATTCCACCAGTGTACTGAGGGTGAAGGATTGTTTAATAGTTCCAATTTTACCTGCTCCCACTGGTATGTTCAGATGATGAAACACCTTTGTCAAAAAGTAGCCATACCCCATGCCATGTTTTCCCTTGCGTTCAATCACAGTCTTGTACATGTGCTCTAGTATGAGAGCTGGAAGATCTATGGGATCAAACTTGCAAAGTGACTCCATTATGAACAGATCAGATGCATAAGCGACAGTTCACTTTTCTTTTCGAGGAAGAAGCACTTTGTTGACAAATTCAACAACAGTTGGTACTCTCCTTTCATGTGTTTCTTTTGAATCCCAACACGTCGTGTGTTAGGAATTTTAGAGAATTCTTTGACAAGCTCCACAGTGCAAGATTTTCCAATGACGAACCTGGTCCCTTCTCAAGGTACCTCCAGTATTTGATCCAGCATGTCCTCAGTCAGATGCAAACTTTTGTCCCCTACTCTGGTGTTTATGCTACCGTCATCTTTAAACTCAATGTTATAGTAAAAATCTCGTACCTCTTCCTCATGCAAAACATGTGATTTGGTCTGGAACAAGTGAGTCCACGACTGGATTTCCACGAGATCATATAGAGAATTCATCCCATGCTTAGTGATGATGTTAGGGTCAAACACTCGGCCTCCTAGAACCTTCTGGAGACGTAGATTGTTGACAGTTGACTGTTGGCTTTCCCCGTGGTCATTCTCATTTCCCAAAGGACCAGGTCCCATTCCAGAGAAAAGTTTGATGACAGAAGAGGTTTCTCTCTTCCTCTTGTTCTTTCCCTTTTCGGACACAACCCTTTTTTCCACAGATGCTTTAGACTTTTCTTCTCCCTGACTCTTTCCCTTACTAGGCTTCTTTATTTGTTTTTCCCCCTTTTCTTCAGAACCATTTTTCACACCTTCATGTTCAAAATCTTCAATCGAGACATCCACCACATCAGTATCGGGTATCTCAACAAGTTCATTACCCAATTTTATTTTCTTGCGCCTTTCTGCAGTCGTTGTTATACTAGATTTCATAGCATCACCCATCAATTTCTTTGAATCAGATCTAGTAAATGGCATTCTTTTAGGCGTCTCCTCTCTGACCTTCTCCTTTCCTTTTGAGGATATAGGGACCATTTTCTTTTGAACAATCCATCGGAAGGGACGATTAACCTCGTCAGTGTCAATAGAATCGGATGAGGGGTACACACCAAATTCAGGAGTTTGGTCAAACACTGGTTGAGAACCCCCAAGCAGATCATCCACAAACTGTTCTCCTTCTTCACTTAGTAACCCTCCCCTCATCTGGTTTAGACTCTCGACGACTAGGTTTTCACTGCCTGCAATAATATTTGACTCAGACGATTTATTTTTGGGATGGTATCCCTCAAATAAAAGGTCGGACAACATGGCAGAACAGGGACCAGGTTCGTTATTGAGGTCAAAGAAAGACTGGGTATTAAGAGGATTGACCGGAGAGATGGTCGACATTTTGGAAGGAGACGGAGCATCGGGAGATGTGTAAAATGCCACTGGATCTATTTCATTTAGTGAGTCTAGCAATTTCTTTGGGGAAGATGGGGATTGAGACATTTTGTTAGAGAGAGAGATGAAGAGAGACAGAGAAAATATGAGAGAGAGGGGGAGAAATAAGGGTTTTGGCGGAAGGCTTTAGAGACAAGGAGATTTGAAATGAGAAGAGATGGAGTGAAGAAAAGTCTTATAAAAAGAACTTGAAACGATGTGTCAGGTCCCTGAGTAGAAATGTCGCTTGGACTTAAAGCGATGGGACAACAGTCAGAGTGACCGATGACTGACACGTGGAGATCTCAACGGTTCTCATTCAATAAGTTTAAGCGAAATGTACATGATGCTAACCTTGAGAGGGACCAGGTTCTCAACTGCATATGAGATTTGATTCCTGAATGGTTCTGACCATTCTTTGCTTCTGTGATTTTTCATGAGTGTATACTTGCAATAGGTACATATTTGATCTCACTTAAATAATATATTGCGAGTAATGATGATACCTGCCCTCCAGATTATAGCCAAAACAAGGATTGGCTGCCTTTGGATGCGATTAGATCAGTGTATATTCATCATTCCCAACTTCAATCAGTTACTCTCAAATTGATCCTTGCTGAGAGCTTTGGTAAAAATATCTGTAATTTGATCTTCTATCTTGCAATACTGCATGCTGATATTTCCCTTTTCAACATTGTCTCTCAAAAAGTGATGTCTGACATCAATGTGCTTTGTTCCTTTGTGCTGAACTGGATTCTTTCCCATGTTGACTGCACTGGTATTGTCACACATGAGAGGAATAATATGGATATGAACTCCAAAATCTTCAAGTTATTTCTTGATCCATAGTAGTTGAGCACATAAAGATGCATCAACTACATATTCTACCTCAGCTGTTGAAAGAGCTACTGAATTCTGTTTCTTGGTACCCCATGAGATAAGTGAGGATCCAAGAAAGTGTGCCATTCCAAAAGTACTCTTCCTGTCAACCTGATATCCCGCCAAATCAACATCTGCATACCCTACCAGTTCAAATGAGTCACCTGCTGTATAAAAGAGGACCATGTCCCCTGTCTTCTTTAGATACCTCAGAATCTGCTTGGCTGCCCTGGGACATGCTTGTAATCATGCACACATTCCTATACTGAACACAATGTCAGGTCTGCTAGCTGTTAGATACAACAGTGATCCAATAATCACTCTATACATTGTTTGATTCACTAATGGATCAACCTCATCTGCTCCCATTTTTGAGTTTGTATCCATGGGGGTATCAATAGGTTTGGAGTCCACCATGTGAAACTTCTTCAACAACTCATTTGTGTACTTATCTTGACAAATTGAGGTACTACTTGGTGTTTGCTTGATCTGCAGACCCAAGAAAAAAATCATCTCTCCCATCATGCTCATCTCGAATTCATTCCCCATTAGAGTAGCAAATTCATCACACAAATATTCAGAGGTGGCTCCAAAAATGATATCATCCACGTACATTTGGATGATTATCAATTTTTGTTCCCTCTTTATAAGAAACAAGGTGTTATCTATCTTCCCCCTTTTAAAACCATTCTTCAGTAGGAATTTGGACAGCCTTTCATACCAAGCTCTAGGGGCTTGTTTCAATCCATATAAGGCCTTGTTCAGCTTGAACACGTGATTTGGTAAGTCAACATTCTCAAATCCAGGTGGCTGTTTCACATACACCTCTTCCTTCAGGTCTCCATTCAAAAAGGCACTTTTGACGTCCATTTGAAAGAGCTTGAATCCCATGAAGGCTGCAAAAGCTATAAGAATTCTGATGGCCTACATCCGAGCAACATGGGAAAATGTTTCATCATAGTCGATCCCTTCCTCTTGATTGTACCCTTGAACAACCAGTCTAGATTTATTTCTTGTTATGACACCCCCTTCATCAAGTTCTTGTTTCTGAAAACCACCTGGTCCCTATGATAGTTCTGTCAGCAGGTCCGGGGACCAAATACCACACATTGCTCCGCTCAAACTGATGTAGCTCCTCTTGCATTGAATTGACCCAGTCAACATCTTTAAGGGCTTCTTTCACATTCTTAGGCTCAATAGAAGAGATGAACGCTGAGAATGCAACCATATTCCTTGATTTGGACTTGGTTTACATTCCAGAGTTTAATGGGGAAATGAGATTCTCAAGGGGCTGAGATGAACTGTGCTTCCATCCTGGTTTAGATACCAAAGGTTGGGGCTGATTCGTCTGTTCTTCTTCTTCTTCTTTTTCTTTTTCTTCAGAGTCATCATTCTCAGGAGAATGAGTTTCTTCTTGACTTGCATCATCAGACGGACCAGGTCCCAGTAGGTTGGACATCTTCATTCATCTTCTCAGATGGACCAGGATCAGTGCTAATGGAAACTTGATTTGCTTAAGCTTCAGGCATGTTAGCTTCATTATTATGGATTTTAAATAGCTCGTTAAGATCATAATCGTCCTTCATCTCCAAGCTCTTCAAATCACCACTTTCATCGAAGACCACATGAACACTTTCCTCAATACACAGTGTTCTTTTGTTGAAAACCCTGTAAGCTTTGCTTGAGGATGAGTACCCCACAAACACACCTTCATCACTTCTGGGATCAAACTTTCCCAGATCATCCTTGCCATTGTTCAACACAAAACATTTGCAACCAAAGGTCCTTAGATAACTGAGCTTGGGCTTCTTGTTGTTCAGCAATTCTTATGGTGTGTTGTTCAGAAGAGACCTGATCAAGCACCTGTTAGTCACATAACACGCAGTGTTGATTGCTTCAGCCCAGAAATTTTGAGGCAGTTTTGACTCGATAAGCATGGTTCTGGCGATATCAAGCAGAGTTCTGTTCTTTTTTTCCACCACACCATTTTACTGAGGAGTTCTGGGTGCTGATAAGTTATGATTGATACCATTTTCTGCACAGAAAACATCAAGCTTAACATTTTCGAATTCCGTTCCATGGTCAGACCTGATCCCTGCAATCAAGCAATTTAACTTGGTTTGAATCATTTTGAAGAAAATCATCAGCACGTCAGCTGTTTCTAAGTCTGACTTGAGAAACATAGTCCACGTGAATCTTGAGTAGTCATCCACTATCACCAGGATATACTTCTTCCCATTTCAAATTTGGATTTTCACAGGCCTGCACAAATCCATGTGCATCAGTTCAAGAACTCTTGAAGAGCTTACTTGCTTCTTTGGTTTGAATGAGGATATGGTCTGCTTCTCTTTGACACATGCATCACACACTGTGTTATCGCTAAACTTCAATTTTGGCAAGCCACGGACCAAGTCCCTAGAAACCAGCTTGTTCAGTAAAGACGAACTCACATGACCTAGCCTCCTATGCCACAAGTCGAAATTTGCACTTTGAGCACTTAGGCATGTCTGATCGTCTCCATGAACTTTTCCAGTGCTGCCACATACATGTTTTTCCACCTTCTGGCCGTTAAGATCACCTTCTTGGTAGACAAACTGGTGACGATGCAGTTTTCTGATGTGAACTTGACTTCGTTTCCCTTATCACATATTTGAGAAACACTAAGAAGACTGTACTTTATCCCACTCACATAATACACATTTTCAATGGAGCTTTCAAGAGATTTTCTAACCCTGCCAACTCCAAGGATATGCCCTCTTTTTCCATCGCCAAAAGAGACACCTCCGCCTTGAAGTGCCTTGAGTGAAAGGAAGTTTTTGGTGTTTCCAGTCATGTGCTTTGAGCATCCACTGTCCATGAACCAACACTGACTTCTGCCTCCTTCACCCACTTGCAGAGATCATTTGTTAGACTTGAGAACCCACTTTAATCTGAGTTCCCAAAAGGGTGATAGGGGAGTAATAAGAATGTTTCTTGCCCAATGAGGCAAATTGGTTTTCTTCTTGTTCCAAGACTTAGACATGGGAGCAGGTCCCTCTTTTTGAACATTTTTCTGTCTGGAATAGACTGAATTGTTTTCTTGTGAGGCCTTCCAGCCAGGGCAATCCCTTTGTAGATGGCCATTGCGACCACAGTGAAGACACAGTAAATTGGATACATATTTACTATGAGGATTGTAAGGAGGATTAATTATCAAGCTACCCAATCCCTTTCTGTTGTAGTTGCTTTGACTGGTGATGTTAGAAAGCAGTTTGGTGGAACTGGTCCATTTTAGAGAAGTTTGAAGTTCTTCTTTAAGACGGACCAGGTCCCTCTCCATCTGATCGTTTCTTTCCAAAGCTAGAGCAAGTCTGGTCTCAGCAGTATTTAGATTTGCTTCTAGCTCTGCTTGCAAACTAGTGGCCTTCCCTTTTCTTTTCCCAGATTTCTCAATCATTATGCTCAATTGATTTTTAAGTTCTAGATTTTCAGCTTCTAGAACTGTCAAATGTTCCTCAATAAGCGATATATGAACAACAATTACTGTCTTTTCTTCACCAAGCAGATCTAGGCTAATGTTCATAGAGTCCTTTTCAGTGGTTAACTCTATGACAAACTCAATCAAAACATTTGCTAGATTTCTCAACCTTCTAACAGAATAAGAGTTCAAGTTTTGTTTAATGTTGGGGAGAGTTACCTTATCTTATCTTCATCGTCATCTGATTTTTCCATGAGGGCAAACAACCCATTAAACACATTAGCATCATCTTGAACCGCTAGCATTGATGCGTCATCAGGGCATTCTAACTCTCCTGACTCGCTTGAGGAGTCCCCCCAAGCAGCAAGAGCTTTCTTCACAACATAGTTAGCCGCAACTTTTCTTGCATTCTTGTCAGGTACCAGGTCCCTCCTCTTATCTTTTTCACCTCCAGGTCTTTGATACTCTTTGTTTTCAGCTTTAATCATTGGGAAATTTCTTATGAAATGACCTTCCTTTCCACACTTGTGACAAAGGTCACTAGCAGATGCAACCCTACGAGGATTCCCTCATTTTCTAAACCCTCCGTACTTTCTCACAATTTTCTGAAATCTCTTGGTCAGACAGGCCATGTTATCCTCTTCACTTGAAGTTTCACCTGTTGTAATTTTGAGAACTAAGGACTTGACTTTCTTGGCTTCCTTCTTTGAGATGTCCTGATTTCTGTTCATTTCATGGGTCTTGAGGTTTCCAATGAGAGCATCCATTGTCAAAACCTTCAAGTCCTTGCCTTCAGTGATAGCATCTACTTTGCTTGCCCAAGACTTAGGAAGAATTCGAAGAACCTTTCTAACTTGCTTACTAGTGTTGATGTGCTCACCCAGACTTCGTAGCTCATTGGTTATGGAAGAAAATTTAGTTTGCATTTCATGAATAGTCTCTCCTTCCTTCATGGTGAAGTTTTCATATTGAGTGGCCAACATGTCCACCTTCGATTCCTTCACCTGCTCTGTCCCTCATGAGCAGTCCTTAGACAGTCCCAGATTTCCTTTGCGGACTCACACGTAGAAATGCGATTGTACTCTTCAGCACTAATAGCACATACTAGCAGCTTTTTAGCTTTATAGATTTTTTCGATCTTCTTTCTGTCTGCCTCGTTGTACTGTTGGCGAGTCTTTGGAACAACTTTCGTGATTTCACCATCTTTCACTTCCACGGTTGGAATGAAAGGTTCATCCAGCACTATGTCCCATAACTCGCTGTCCTCAGCCATAAGATAGTCGTGCATCCTTGTTTTCCACCAACTGTAAAACTGACCATTAAAATGAGGAGGTCGTGTTGAAGATTGTCCTTCTTCGAGGTTCAATGGAGCAACCATTCTTTTGCAAAAATATATCTCTTGGTGTTAACCAGCTTGAGAGTACCTACTCTGATACCAATTGATAGAATGTGTGCGTCCACTCTTAGTCAATGGACCAGGTCCCTTGACTCAACAAGAACAATAATGAAGAGTAAATAATAACAAGAACACAACACAAGCAATTTACGTGGAAACCTCCTTGCTCAAGGGAGTAAAACCACGACCTGTCACACATGATTTTCAACTGTTTCCACTAATCTTCTTTAAGAAAAAGTTAAACTCAGTTACAACCAAAGTGAAGAAAAGCTATTAATCTCACAACCAAGTAATAACTCTATTACTTGAAGAGCCTAAGCAGATGCCACACTACCCACTAAGCTATCACCACTAGACAACTTAGGATTCAACTAAGCAACACAAAGGTTGCCCACTAAACCATCCACTCTAGATGACTTAGACTTTGACTAAGCAACAAAATGATGCTGCCCACTAAATCAGTTACCCTTAAACGATTTAGATTTTTAAACCAAAACATAATATCTTAATCCTTTATATATTTAGGAACAAATTTACAATGTATGTGCAGAAGAAATAATCCTAAGACAACTAAGCTTGCAGCTCTATCAGGTCCCTGTTGTTCTTGAGGATGATTCTTCACCTTTTGTTAGCCTTTGCAAGATTTCTTGAGAGTTTTCAAGTTGCAAAAACTAAATTTGTGTATTTTGGACATAATCTTTATGAAGAATAGTTGCAACGTTCGAAACCATACCATTGTCTGAGGTTTCTGCCACTTCTGCCACAGTTGTAGACTGTGAACCAACCAATTGTACTTTTTCCTGCCTGGCAGTTGTGTGTATATTTGAGCCCTCGATCAGGTCCCTTTACCAGGTCCCTGGGTTTGTCAAATCATCAAAACTCCAACTAACACCCTCCTTGACTAATACAATCTGAGGCTTCAGTTTGGTAATTAGGTCAAGCTTAGAATGTAACAACTCCTCTAACTTTCCCAAGAAACATTTGAGAAATCCTAATCCATTGGTCTTGGGGAAGTTAAGCCCTGTCACTTTACGAAATTCAGAAGTAATAGTCTTGACCTCTACCTCAACAAAATTAAACACTTGTTTGATATCATAGAGAGGCTGATTCATCCAACAACTGAAAGCATAGTTCTCTAATCTCTGCATTAACAAACTTGGTCTCTTTTAGGAAATTGGATAATGAAAGACTCATATCCCAGAGCTGCTTCCATACACAAAACTTTCATAACTACAAGTGCTAATGAATGTTGCCTTGTGGGCAGCCACTTCAGCATGCATTAAGAGACCATCTAATTAGTTAAGCTCTATCGTCTGTTGCCCAAGAAGATCAATGAGAAAAATTCTAAGGAAAATAAGCTCTTCATAAGCATTTTCAACCAGATTCAGAAACTTAGTTTCAAGAATGGCTTTGTGCTTTAGTTGATCCGTCAACTTACCCTCACACTTGATTAGCATGAAAACCACAGTTAAAAGTTGAAGCAAAAGATTGACCTTCCTACTCTTGTTGCTTTGTGAAGAATCCTCATATGATAAATGGATAGCAGCTTCGGTCTCAATCGCTAAAGTTCCAATTTCCGACAAGAGATTATTTTTCTTCTTGCATTCAATGTACTGAATTGGGGGATAAACAAGGAGTGTTACCAAGAGGAGCAAACTGTGGTAAAATATTTTGAGCTTATCTGAATCAGTAAGTTTCAGATCAGCTTCATCCATTAGTAGCATATTTTTGAAAATATATTCATGAAACCTTAGAAAAACCTCATCCATCTTCGGGCTATTAGAAACGGATTTCAACTTTGTGAAATAAGAATCAATGGCCTCAAAGTAAGTAGGAAGAAAGTTCAGCGGATATATCACGTGATGATTTGGTGTTGATGATGCAGAAAAGGATGGACAAATATGCCGAATCACTGCCTTAATAAACTTAAACATAAGAAGCAATTGAAAGTTCAAGAGATTAATTTTTCTCATCAATTCTCTTTCCTCTGAATCATGAAAAAGAGAAGTAATGAATGAGTGTGCTTTAGTGGCCACATATAAAACTAAGGGCAATACATGTGATGCATCTACCTCGACAAACTCGGTCTCTTGTAGGAAATCAGATATTTCCCCTGTGCTGCTTCCATCCACAAAACTTTCATAACTAAAAGTGCTAATTAATGTTGCCTTGTGGGCAGCCACTTTAGCATGCATTAAGAGATCATTTGATTTGTCAAGCTTTGTCGTGTGTTGCCTGAGAAGATCCATGAGAAAGCCTCTAAGGAAAATAATCTCTTCATGAGCATTTGCCACAAGATCCAAATGTTCAGTTTCAAGAATAGCTTTGTGCTTTAAGTAATGCATCAACCTCCCCTCATACTTGATTAGATTGAAAGACGGTCAAAAGTTGAAGCAAAAGACTGACTTCCCTAAATTTGTTGTTGTCCAAAGCATCCTCGTACGATAAACGGATAGCAGCTTCGGCCTGAATCGCTAAACTTCCAATCTTATTCAAGAGATCATTTTGCTTCTTGCATTCAATGTACTAAATTGAGGGATCAACAAGAAGTGTTACCAAGGGCAGAAACCTGTGGTAAAACCTTTTAACATTATCTGTATCAGTATGTTCCAGATCTACTTCAACCTTTAGTAGCAGATTTTCAAAAATATATTCATGAAACCCAATGAAAACCTTATCTATCGTCGAGCTACCAGAGGAGGCTGATGTCTTTGAGGATTTTAGCAAGCTGAAATAAGAACTGATGGCCTCAACATAAGTAGGAAGAAAGTTCAACGGATATATCACTGGAAGAACTGGTGTTGATGATACAGATTCGAAGGGACAAATTTGTCAAATTGCTTCCCTAATAAACTTAAATTTAAGATGTAACTGAAAATGCAAGAGATTAATTTTCCTGGCTAATTCTCCATCCTCTGGATCACGAGAAGGAGAATTAGTGAATGACTCTGCTTCGGTGGTCACAGATAGAACTAAGGTCAAGACATCAGTTAGCTGAATCTGCACTTTGCACTGCTCCCATGAATCCATGAGGAACGTTTTCATTGAAGTCAATTTTTCCTGAAAATAGTCCATCTGGGACTCTGGTAACCTTAGTTTTTGAAACTGACTGATTTCTACCTTGAGATAATTAAAATTCACTTGCAAAGGAAGAAACATATGGTCTATTTCAGCAATACTGTTCTCCAAATCCATGTCACACAAGGAATAGATTGCAATTGCTGCCTCTATGGCCAGAACTTCCAGAAATGAGATCAATGAACTCAAGTTTTGTAGCTAAATGTCTTTGTGGTGAGTTAATATCATGTGCAATTTAGAGAGGTGAATAAGTCCATCTTGGAGCAATTCAAATCTATCGGAAAAAGCAACATTCAAGTTGGCATCATGACTTTACAGCTTTTCCAGATCGTATCTGATAGACTTGGTAAACTTCTGAGCAAAATCAAGATCATGCGATAGATTCTTCAGACCACCATGCATCAGTAGAGCTTTTGGAACTGACGAATGTGATGCTTTCAGGACACTGATATAAAGCATCCTCCCATTTAGGCCTAATAGGACTTATCCTTTCCAGCAATTTTGAAATCTTGGACTCGAAGTCACGACCAGGATTCACATCATGTCTATCCCAAATAGGATACTCGGGCGCTGACACATGTGCCGAGTACTTGTCATACGTCTCGCAACACAGGATAGATAGGTAAGCTGCAGTTTCAGATATATCCTCAACAAGGGTGAATAGATCCTTCATTTTCTCATGTTTAATATTGCACCGCTGTGCGGTAAACTTGAGGAAGACTCCCAGATGTTTGAACTCTACTAAACGAATTGCATAGCTTGTTAGATAAATAATAACATGGCAATTATGTGCGACGCGGTTCACCATATCCATAGTGATCATACAGGTAGATGATGATGTTGACTGCTAGGAAGGATTGATTCGCTCAGCAATAATCTCAGGTTTAATCATTTTCAGCACCTCTGAAATCATTTTTACTGTCTCACTTGTCAGGCCTTGGTTCTTCAAAAGACCAAGTATCTCCCAAAAGCCATCACAGACTTCATCGATTAAGGGATAACACTGTAAATTATTTAGCAGATTACTAGCATATTCCAACTGATCCCTGGTTGATCTATCTAAGTGCTCAGTCTCTACACAATCTTCGATGGTTTTTACTACTTCATGGAAAGAATACTTGGCCATCTAATAGCTGATTCGTGATAAGATCCTGCAAGTAACAAAGAATGAACTTCGTCAGAGCATGTAGTTTGACACAAATGTGTTTTACAGATTCTCCACATTCATTCTAAATGCCTTGGTTTGAATCAAGAATTAACATTATTTATCATTTTGGCTTAAAAATAAAGAATGAACTTCATCATTTTGGCTTATAAATCAATTTCCTCAAACCAACCTAATGTGCTGTTGTTTATGTCACGACCCAAGCCTAAGGCCTAGACGTGACATGGCGAATGAGGAACCCGAAGGAACCCTAAACAAGCCTCTCAAACTTGTCATCACACTTCATCGGTCGCGGAAGTACATTCAACATTTAGTTAACGGGAAATAGGGACTAAGGGCAAACCATTTCAAAATGACATCATAGAACAAGAGCCAAGCTCATTTACAAAATACTTGTCCAACGCACACCTCTACATACATAGATAGGACGGGGCCAT
>JAJOOO010021328.1:0-23866 GCA_029582685.1 Solanum piurae
TGTATTAAAATATGTGATAAATGTATTATCCATCAATAAAACTTGTATTATATGTGAATAATAAATTGTTCTTTGTAATATGAATTAAAAGTGTATTATACATGTATTAAAAGTGATCAAGTGAAAAAAAAATGTTATTGCTATAAATGGTAAGTATTTTTTATTTATAGTATATTTATGTAAGTTTCCCTTCTCTTTTTACCGAAAGAATAAAGTCACCTAAATTTGCAAGAATAAAGGCACATCTTATTAAAAGATTCTTCATTTTCATGACTCGAACTCAAATTATAGTTAAAAGTAATGAAATTCTAGCCATCTAACTACGCCCCTCCGTAACCAAACTAGATTTGAGATGATGTCTATCGATTTTTTTATACTTTTTAACCTAAATTTGATTTTTATTATAAAAATAATAATGACGTGGCCGAATTATAATTGGCCACGTGTAAAAAATGGTTTTGCAAAACCACTGTTAAAAAATAATGGCATGAATGAGCCTTTTCTTAAACGGTAATGGCATAGATGAGCCAAACTTTTAACGGATGACATAAATGAGCCTTTTCTGAAAGTTCGATGGCATATTTGAGCCTTTTCCCAACAAAGAAATCAGTGGAAAAGTTGGTCACTTGAGAAGGGGACCGCTTTGTTGTATTTGCTAATAAAACATTACTATTATTGTTTTCTTTTCTTTATGTTATGTTGTAATAAATAATAAAACTTACCTTAAATTTTGCTATTCTTTTTTACCTATCCAGAGTATAATCTTTTACCAACCTTTGGCTCTTGAAAATTTGTAGGAACACCAGTTTAATATTCTTATCACTCATTCAAAAACTTTTTGTCAAGAGTTTTTTTTTTTAACACATATATCAAGAAAATAGTAGTATTTGCTAGCATTAACCAATAACCATACGACACTTTTGTTTAAAATCATGATTGTTGCTTTCTCAAATCAGCAAATAATTATTCATTTCATCCCATTTCAACGGTTACTTTAGCTTTTTTAACGGAGAAGTGGATTTAAAATTTAAGTTTTACGGATTAAATATTTAAAGTTTCTAGCATTGAATTGATTGTATTTTTAAAGTTATGGGTTCATCATTTGTATATTGTTTATTAATACATTTTAGTATATTTTGCACATATTTCTGCCCCTCCAAGCTGTCTGGATTTGAAAAAGTACATACTTATTCATCTGTTTATCTAGTTCCACTTGATATGAAATTTTAAAGTAAAGAACTCTTTTGAATTTTATAGCTAAACTAAAGGTACGAAATGTGTCAAAATATCTTTTAATCTTATGATCTTAAACATGTCATGTCTTATCAAAGAAAAAAGACGTTCCCTTCTAAACAGAATAAAAAGAAAAGTACATGTGGTAAACAAATTAAAACGGAAGAGTAGTTAATACCTTCTTAATTTTCTAAATAGGATAATGAGAACTGAAAAGTGCAATATAAATACATATTGTAATGAGTGGAAATTCATTTTTTAAAAGAATAAAGAATGTAATGATTACGGTACTTACAAATTTAAATATTTAGATTCACGGTTGACAGTGATGTTAATATTCTCTATTTCTCTTATTTCACAAACCATCAATGCACAAAAAGTATTTTATTATTTTATCTTAAATATTAATTATTCATCCTCTAAATTATTTTTCAAAATCTAATGAATATCATGATAAAATATTCATATGAATCATGTATTTTTTAAGGAATGTAGACATAAAAATATTTATAATCGTTCAAAGTTTATAAAGTTAAAATACTAATTTCGCTTTCAACGTATATCAAATGTGGTTGGGATGAGCAATCCAATAGTACAACATATATATACTTAAAAGCTCTGCGTTTCGATAATCAAGTGGTGCTCAACAACAATTGGTCCCCACGTTCCTGGAAGCACAATTAAAAGTTCCATAATCCAATGTATCATACCAACGAGAGTTGTGATGGAGTGATAAGTATTCTTTCATTTTTAATTAAAAGTTTTGAGTTCGAGTTCTCTAAATACGAAACCGTCTTTATTAGAGAATATTTTACCCCTCAATATAGCACTTTCCAATACAAATCTAGATTTCAATGTGGATACTGAACAAAAAATAGTCCAATGCGCCTCCACATAACTCCCCCAAGGGAGATTGGAGCCAACGCATGGGATTATCACTCTAAACTTCACAAATTATATGGGAAAGCTACCCAATGAAAGATATTTTAGATATTTTATAATGGTCCTGGTGGTCCCACTATTTTGTACTTATAAACTGTAAAAGAGCAATAAATAAATAAAAAACCCAATAGACATAGACAGGGTAATTATTGGAGTATTTTAAATAGTAGATATTTTTTAAAAGATTAAATTGTAAAAAATAAATAATTAAATTGAAAAAAAAAAAATACAGTTGCAGTGAAAGGGACTTCCCAGAAAAGGTCACTCACAGTCTCACACCTATGTGTTTGTACCAGATTACTAGATATACTATAATTATTTGCACATAATTTTTTACTAATAATGATTAATTAGTTCACATTTTCAACTAATTGTTACCATTTAATATACTATGAAGCAAAAGGAAGATGCTAAGTTTTTTTCACTCATTCTAGGGAAAATGACAATTTTTAGGTTGTGGTCATTTAGATAACTCTCACTAATCACTCTATTAATTACTGATAAAGGAGCTTTGTTGATACACACTGACCTATATTTTGAGAATAGCATTTCGCGTCATCCTTACTGAGTCACTTTTGATCTATTCTTCCTGTCAATTGTCATGTATCGTTTCGTGTCCTGATTCGTGCACAAGTCCAATCAAATTTTTATCATATACACAAGTATAGTTTATATTATTTTCAACGATGAAAGTTAAATTGACTTTCTTTATTATAACGACAATTAGTAAATATTTTCTCGCACGTGGTGTTTTCTATGTTCTAGTCTTGTAGAGGCACCAACCAATTTTGACATGAACTTTAATTTTCTCAGTAAAGTTCGAGAAAAAAACTAAATTAGTCACTAAAATGTTTAATACTCGGTGATTATGAAAAGGAATGAAAAATAGTAAAGTATGAGGTTTCAAATCAGCTAAATAGCAGCCATTTGAATTAAGACAAAGGACACGTTATCATTAAACTAGAGTTTGACAAAAACAAAATTCTATTAATTAGTGTTTAGTATTTAAAAATGAATTAATTAAGCTTAATGAACGGTCTTAAAACCCTTTGTTGAAAAAAAGAGTCAAACACTAATCCTAATTAGTAGGTCAATCAGTGAGCTTAATCATGGATCATGAAAAGTGATTGGTTTGGACATTCCACCTGTTGACAGCAACATGAGTCATCAAATTAATTCCTTTTTACAAATTACACAAATGTCACTACTAATACAATACTTAATATTTGTTGAAAATTTCAATTCAATTCAATTTATGTAAAAAATTCTCCTTCTTTCTCCATTAATACATATTTATTTTATACATTTTAGATATATAGCTAGAAGTTGCACGAACACAAAAATTCATACAATTTATCTTACATTTCGCTTTGAGAGATCGTAGATCAAAAAACATCGCTAGTAATTTTTGATAAAAATAATAAAGATGATTACTTAGAAAATATTTCTTTTAAGTCAAATCTAAATTTGTTATGCGATTTAACTTTAAAATATTTTTTTCCTACTTAAATATGAAGTTAATTTTTTTTTTTATTCAATTTGAAGCAAATATTATCCACGCCCACTTAGTGGGTTGCCACTTGCCTATATGAATTTGGGGCCCATTCACCAATTACAAGTTTTCTGTTTTGGTGAACTTCCATGAATCATCATGAGCAGCCATACTAATATTTCATTCATCTTATACATTTTTTTAAAATTTATGTGATTTTAAAAATAATTTTTAATATTATTTATAATAAAATGATTACAGTCACCCAAATATTTATAACTAATTATAATTTTTTTTTAAAATATTATTTTAAATAAAATAATTATAATCATATAGATATTTATGACTAATTATAAATTATTATTATTATTATTGTTTTTAAAATTTCATATAATCAAAGTGCATAATGAAAATTGAGACAGGGATAGTATAAATTAAAGAGAGTATATTTTCCTATTTTACTACTCCCTTTCCTTATTTTAAAACTTTTCCATTTTTTTTTTGGTAGGGAAGACTTTTTTTCTCGTTTAAATTTTGAGAGTCAATTTAATTTTCTTTGACAGAAATATCTTTATATATATTTAAATATTTTAAATTATAAATTATTATGATTTATAGTACTTTTTGTGTAGTATTCAAATATATAATTTTAAATTCTATACGAAAAATGCATAGTTAAAATTTAGAAGTTTAAATATCAAAATTCCAACAACAACAATAACATATTCAATGTATTTCTAGAGTATACACAAACTTTACCTCTATCTATGAAGTGAGGTATAAAGGCGGTTTTCAATAAACTCTTGACAATCTGAAAATTTCAATTGTGTCACGTAAATTTAAAGGGAGAAACTATTTTAACTATTTTTTTTCTTTCTAATTTTGAATTAAAAAAGAGGGGTAGAAGGAGTGTGTATACTATTATAATAAGAAAACTTTTTCCATGAGTTGCAGTATCCACAAGCACCATTCTCATCCAATCATAATTCACCACCTTCATCTCCTCTCTCTCCTTCAAACTCCAATAATTTTTTTCATTTTTTTTTGGGAAAAAGTAAATTTAAATTAATTTCTCTAAAAAGCTTATAGCTTGTTTATACTTATTTCTTGTTGGTCCTCTTCTTTACCATCTTTTTCTTGCTTTCTCTCTCTTGTTCTTTGTTTTGTTCAGTCATAAAGGGAAAAAGGAAGAAAGCAGACACAAATTTCATCTGCTCTTTTCCTTTTCTTCCTCAAGAATTCTCAAATTCAGAGTCTTTGTACTGTTTACTCACTTGGGGTTCCACAAAAATTTCAGCTTTTTAGAATCATCTTGTTTTACTCCAGCTAGTGAGGTTTTAATTCTAGAAAGTTCTCTCATTTTCAGGGTTAATTAGCCTTCTAACTTTCTTGCTTTCACTGTTTATGTAAAGTTCAGTGGGTTCAGATCTTAATGAAAAAATATTTTCTTGGATTTAACTTGGTCTGAGATAATCTTTGTCTGTTTTAGTTAATTAGTTTTTTTTAAAAAGATTATCAAAACATCTAGGATTTTTCTTTTGACATTGAAAAGTTAGAGTCTTTTCAAGATTCTGCTCTATGGTTAAAAGGGTATTCTGATTCCTTTTATAGATGCTGACTTCTTGATTTAACACTGATATTTTTTTCTTCCCATTGTAAAAACCCCACATCTCTGCATTTCCCATCTTGGGTTTTCCCCCAAATCTTCCTCTGCTTCATCAAAGTTCATAAAAATGCTGTCTTGAACTATCTTTCTTGTAACTTTTTTCCCCTTCTGTGAAATTTTGACCTTTTTTGAGTCTTGGGGTTATGGAGATTCTATCACCAGCTCCTTATCTTTCAAATCCAAGCTGGTTTCTTGATGAGGGTAAGAGCACAAAATGGACTCCAGCTGAAAACAAGGCTTTTGAGGATGCACTTGCCTTGTTTGATAAAGATACACCAGATAGATGGCATAGAGTTGCAGAAATGGTTCCAGGGAAATCAGTTGTTGATGTGATGAGGCAATATAAAGAATTAGAAGATGATGTGAGCAGAATAGAAGCTGGATTAGTTACTATTCCTGGTTATAGTACTTCACCTTTTACATTAGAATGGGGGAATAGTCATAGTTTTGATGGATACAAACAATCTTATGTTGTTGGAGGTAAAAGGCCTTTGTCTAGTAGGCCACCAGAACAAGAGAGGAAGAAGGGTATTCCATGGACAGAAGAAGAACATAAGTGAGTTTAATTCTAATTTCTTCATGATTGTTTTTTCTGTGTGTGTGTGTTGCTTTTTACTGTGGCTTTTTTTTTTTTTTTTAAATGCATGTTTGGCTACTTTCTGTATGGACCACCCTATATATTTTCTCTTGTTTTTTGTATCCCTATATCACTTTTAGTGCACTAAACAACTTGGCAAAATATGGAATAATGAACTGCCAGCTAATAAACAATATGTGACAAGTTGACAATTCAGAGGCGGACCTAGAGTGTTAGGCGCGGATTCAGTTGAACCTATTATTTTCCGCATACATGTGAAAACCCCTGAAAAGTAGTAAAAATATTAAGTTTACTGTTGCTTGTGAATTTTGATTGCTGAGAAAGCTGATATGTAGCCTTAGGTTTGGTTTTGATATGTTAGTTTCTAAAGATTGTTGATGTTTGTATGATCAAGTATTCATTATTGACAAGGGAATTTGCTTGATTCTTGTATAGGTTGTTTCTAATGGGACTTAAAAAGTATGGAAAGGGAGATTGGAGGAACATTTCGCGCAACTTTGTTGTTACTAGAACTCCAACTCAAGTGGCTAGTCATGCTCAGAAGTACTTTATTAGACAACTTTCTGGTGGAAAAGATAAAAGACGGGCGAGTATTCATGACATTACAACAATAAATCTCAACGATAATCAAACGCTTTCACCAGATTACCAGAAACCAACTTCACCTGATCAATCCACTATGATTTCCCAGCAGCCAAAATCGGCTGTCAATGCCATGCACAAAATGCCATTTCAGTGGAGTCAGGTCAATAATGGAACAGCCACGGGCTTCAATTCTGCACAAGCAAGTTTGTTCATGTCCCCAGCTCTTTATGGAGGAAACTCTTACGGGAACACTAAAATGCTGAGCCAAAGCTTACAAAGAGGTGCTATGCATGAGCCATACTTCGGAGCTCAAAGTATGAATTTTCAGTTGCAATCAGCACATCAGTATCATCAAGCATAACACAGGCATATCGAAAATATCCAAACTTTGATCAGTGCCTTAAGAAAAAAGAAGAAGCTTATTTTCAATTCAGTATGTTACCTTTTGTTTCTGCTTTTAACGGTCTCTCTTGTCTTGTGAATATGTTGGTTGGCACTTCAAGTAAGCCATGAGTTAGTGTGTCCTTTTAGTAAGTCCAAAAAATCCTTACTCTCTGTAGTCTGTACTTAAAAACCATAGTACAAGTGGACTTCATATAAGATGAGCATAGAGGAACGGATCAAAACCTGTAAAATCCTTTTGAGGACATAATAGAATTCAAGAGATGCAAGGGAAATGATCTGATTGACTGTTATTTCCTTAAACCCATTTTGTGCATTTCAGGAAGATCATGGCATTATTAGAAACTCTGAATGAAAACCATAGACAAATAAAAGTCTGTTATAAACTTGACTATTGATAGTAGTGACACTGGATATTCCTAGCAGATTTGGCCTCTTCTTTTGAATGCAAAGGTTTCCTTGTTGATGGAACAATAAAAGTAGTACTTCAGACTCAGGAGAGAAAGTACTTAATATTTTCAAAAGATATGCGTGTTTGGAAAAGAGTAGTACTAGTATGGGTGACCCCCTCTGTACTTTTTGCTTTCTTTCTTGAATACTTTGTCATGTTTTCCTTAGTATCTGCGTTGATATGTTTTTCCTTGAGCCGATGATCTAATAGGAAACAACCTCGTTACCTCCCAAGGTAGGAAAAGTATGCGTTTGCGTATACTTTACCCTCCTTTAACCTCACTTGTGGGGTTACATGGGGTATGCCGTCCCGTCGTTGTCATATAATTGGTTTAAGGAGAAATGGTACCTGCTTTTGGCACAGTCTTGAAGCAATAAGCCAATTAGACTGAACAAAGAAGCACTGCAATTGGATGGTGAGTGCAAATTTGCTGAGTCAGTAAGCACTCCATGAGGTCTGTTGAGCCCTGCATTTTTTTTGACACCGACGCTGAACTATATATGCGAAAAATCACTAAATCCTTACCAAGTATTAAAATATGAACTCATTAAAGATTGAATACATGAAGTTTAAATTCTGAATCCGCTTCTGTTACTTGACCACGCTCGACTGGCAAGCTTTCTAGTAGAAGCTGAGTCTACACTCCACTAACTCAAGCATCCTATTCTTCAAACCTTCCTATAATCCAAAATCTACCCCTTACCTTACTTTTTTCTTGGAGATTATGTATCCTTTTTGAAGATCCTTTCGAAAAATAAAGACACAACTTGTAAAAAACATTGATAAATTAGTAAACTAACATAATCTAAGAGTACAAAAGTAAGATTCATAGCAGATTTCTCCTACTTAAAAAATAAACTTATTCTCTCTCTTTTGGTGTTTTGGTAATCAATTGCAATGACTTTCTCTTTTTGATACATTCACTTCAAAAGTTTCTTAAATTTATTAGTCAATTTTGGTATGAGTATTGCACGAGTGTTGTACTATTTTTCTAATCAATAGCCTATATGATTGCTTTGTAATTTAATATACTTTATCATACCAATTTATTTTTTTCATTTAATAAAAAAAAATGAAAAAGAAAACAAAGATTTCACTGTTCTTTGTTTTGGTGCTAGCCATTGCCTCTTCCATGGAAACAAAGGACATTAAACTTTTCTTCCATTGGATCACTCAATCTCTCACTATTTTATTTTTATGTCTAACTAGTAAACGATATCAGTAATTGTTATTGCTAAATTATTTGGTTTGATGTAAACATTGAGTGAGGATAACTATTTTCAGTTGAAGCATGTGTGTACTTTATTGCGTTATTTTAGTTGCTTCAACTACAGAAACAACTTTTAGAAAGACAAGTAGCATCTAGTTTTCTTAGTATATTCAAACTTAAGCTCATCAAGAGCAATATGCTTAGTTGGTTTTACTAAAACAGTTGAATACAGGAAGTGACAAAAAGTAACATTCTTTTATGAGGAAAAAAAAGAGAAGAGCATAATAATAATTTGCAAGTTGTAGAAGGGAAGCCACTAAGTCAATTTATTCCAATTTTCATCTCCTCTTTCACCAACTACAGCCACACATGAAAGTCCAATACTTGAACACTTTCGGCATACAAAAGTTGTTTCCCTTGTTATTTTTTATTTTTTTTTAAAAAAAAACGTTCGGATTACAATATTCTGATTCTTGTTCAGGGAAGATATTCCAATGGATCAAGCAGAGGACCTTGTTTACATTTTTACAAATGATGCTGATATGGTCGAAAAAAAGTTAGATGGGATTTCGCGGTGGACCAGAGAGATCTTTGAATGATCTCATGTGGGGGCTTTTCTTCCTTACCAGAGAAAAAGAATCCTTTTTTTATAATCTCCATAGGCCAGCTGAGACAAACTTGGTCGATAATGGATCTGCTCCTCTACTTGTGACATGTGCACAGCTCATACATCACGTACTGTGCTCAAAGCTTTGGGACATACCATAATTTGAATATACATCCTGTTAAGGCTGTAACTGAGAAAGGCTACAATACATAGTGTGTATATTGTTAATAGGAAAAAGGCGAAATGAAAGCTCAGAATTGAGATAACCATCATGAATTCATAATCTTGATTGAACATCATACATGAAGATACAGCTAGTAGTAAGCAGTAGCTTCTGTTTTTTTTGTTATTTGAGATACAACTGTAATATATGGCTATTCCGATCTAGTTAACTTCTCCATTCAGGAGCAAGAATACATTTGAAGTTCTCCTCGAGGACCTCAAAGAAAGAATTACTGGCTGGTATGGGGATGCTGAATCCATGGCTGTCTCGTTTGAGCATTTCAGTACCTCTTGTTTAGGATGTAAGACCAAATCCGAAAGGAAATAGAGGATTTGAATTCCCGTGAACATGCATTGGAATTTGATCAACAGTTTTAAACCATGTCACAGGTAGTTTCCCTTGAAATGGATAGTCTCCAAAAAGGACATCTGTGATTCCAGCTCCTTCAGTTCCAGGTAACCAAGCTGCAACAAATGCATCTACTGTTTCCAAGAGAGGTGGTTCGATAACCATAGGTCTTCCAGAAATGAGAATTGTCACCGTGGGAACTCTTTCAGCAACAAAAGTTGCAATTTCTGTTCCATTAAATGGGATTTTTAGCTCTGGATCATCACCACCAGTTTCACAATATGGACCCTCACCAATCGCCACGATAGCAAAAGAGAAGTCTTGGTTAGCAAAAGTTTCTGCAGTAGGATTTGGCTCAAAGACTATCTCTGTTTTGTCTCCCAACATCTCCCTTAATGCATCCATTATGGTTGTGCCTATCAAAAATGGATCATATAACTAGTTGAGATTACGATAATTCACCAAGTAACTGCAAATGATAGTTAATAAGAATCATGTTAGGGAGAGACTTGTAATCGAAAACTACTTACCAACTGTGATTCTGCCACTGAGTCCTGTCCAAGTAGCTGTCCATCCTCCACATTGATACCCAAGATCATCAGCATGAGTTCCAGCAACGAGGATCTTTTTGGCCGTCTTATCTAGAGGCAGAAATGGTTTCTTTGGATCTTTCCCATTTTTCAACAAAACTAAGGATTTGCGAACAGCTTCACGTGCTAGCTCTCTATGTGCCTTAAACAATGTGACAAAATAACCAGGCTCAAAAAAGATCCAAGATGGTGAAACGCAGAATCACTATTGTTCTAATGCAAGACGTACATATGAACAGCTATTTAGAATTCATATAAAGAGCAACCATAGAAGAGTCTTACGAAGAACTTCAGCAACTGATTAGAACAAATACTGGTAACATGTAATCTCATTAAAACTTGAGCATTTTGCGAAGAGTATTTCTTCTAAGAAATGGTTCTTTCCTACTCATGTTACGCGATTGTTACCAATATGAGATGATGTTATACTGTTAAAAATGTAAACTTGTCCCAATAGGCAACAGAATAAGTAGGAATACCTTGCAACCAACCAAATCTATCAATGATCTATCTGTAAACGGATGTTCAAATAATCCAGCAACAAATTTAACTCTCAAGATTCTTTCAACAGCGTCATCTATCCTGGTCATCGGTATCTCCCCTGATTCTACCAGTGAAAGCAGCTGCTCCAAAAATAATTCATATCTAAATGGCACCATTACCTGCAAATATTCACAAAATGCAAACAGATAGCTTGAATTAGGCTAAAAAAAAGCTGTTATTATTTGCTTCCAACACAAGCTTTAATTCAACTTTACCATATCAATTCCAGCATTAATTGTTGACTTGACTGATTGACGATAATCAGCATCATGAGGGTCAGTAAGTCGTTCAAGTGCTTCCCAGTCCGTAATCAAGAGACCCTGCACCAGAATATTGCTTTTATAGTATAACAAAGCTTCTCAACATCGCAGGCATATAATTGTCGTCCAATTGTTTACCTTGAATCCAAGCTTTTCTTTCAAGACATCGGTTAACAGATATCGATGAGAGTGCATTTTGTCTCCATTCCAGCTGGAGTAGCTGGCCATAACAGTGCAAACTCCTTGGGCAATACAGTCTATATATGGTGCTAGGTGGATATTAAACATATCATCATGTGATGCTATTGTATTTCCTTCATTTGTACCATTCTCAGTTGCCCCATCACCAACAAAATGCTTTGCACTTGCCATGACCGAATTTCTGAAATCAAGAAACTAGTATCAACATATCTGTATTTGAAGTATATCAACATATCTGTATTTGAAGTAACGAAAATTACAGAGATAACGGTTAATAAATTCAATTCTAGTGCTCATCATTATCTTTACCTTCCAGCAACATAAGGGTAGCCATATGGATGTCCTTCTGGTGGCTGACCTTGCAAGCCCGAGACGAGGGAAGTCATCTTTCTGACAACTTCAGTATCTTCACTGTAACTCTCGTAAAATCTTCCCCATCTAGGGTCTTTTGCAACCTGGCATAATTCAGTTGAATCAAACGATTAAGAAATGGTTAAATTCCATTTAGGAGAAACTAGTATTTTATTTTATGTGTCCCCAGGAGGGGTAACCAAAGACTACAAATCAGCTTAATCTTGCAATATCAATATCAGGATAAATTCCTTTACATAGACATTTTTAAACAACATACCTATTGTAATTCCACAAATGTCAGATAGACATTTTTAAGTTACGGAAAACTAGTAACTTGTGGAAAAACTACATTGGTAGGTAGAAATGTTCAGATAGGAAACAAACTATGCTAGTTTTGCTTTTATGACAAGAAAACACAAAATTTTCTCAAGATCTTTACTTCATTCTAAATTTATATCTAAGGCTATGAGCATCAAACTGGATCATTCTTTCCCAAAATTGCAAAAATAAAAAGTCTAAACACAAAGAGATAAGTGAATTTTTTTTTTGACTTACAGCAACACAAGGAGCAAATGCATACTGAGATCCACACGCCCTGGTTTCAAGAGCTGTCACCACTCCTATCCTTCTTACTAAATCAGCATCTCTGCAGAAATATACCAAATCCACTTCAATATAATCTTCACAAATTTACGCGCAAAAGCATAGGCAGATTCAAGATTTTAAGTCTGTGCTAGGAACTTATCATAACAACTCATAAGAATTGACACATAACTATCTACTAAACTATATAGTTTGAGCTGAAATATTTGCTACCTAATCATTGTTTATTTTCCCTGAATGCACAACTTTTACGACACATGTATCAAGTCACTCTGTCTATTGAGGCTTACACAAGTCGAAACAAATCATCTACTAGAGTAATAACTAACCTGGTGGCACCAAGCCCAATGTTGTGAGGAAAAATAGTGGCACCCCAAACATTATTATTGCCATGAATAGCATCAGTTCCATAGAAAATAGGAATGCCAAGCCTGGACTCAACTGCACCCTTTTGAAATCCATCAATCATATTAGCCCAATCAGCTGATTCTGCATTCTCAAATGGTCTACTTCCACCTCCACTCAAAACACTCCCTACAAATATTTCCAAAAATAAAAATAATTCAACAATCAAAAACCCATAAATAATATTTCCTCCGTTTCAATTTATTTGTCTTACTTTCCTTATTAGTCTGTTCATAAAAAAAAAAATACTTCTTTTCTTGTTCCCAATTCTTTAATTTCAACTTTTCACATATATGTCTAACGCCACAAGATTAAACAACATTTAGGTACATTCTAATATATTTAGCAGGCGTTTGTCCATGAATTCCAGATTTTTCAAAAAATTTAGAAACAAAATGTGTTTTTCACTCCAAATTACTCCCAAAAAGTAAAAGCCAACTTCAATTTGTATTCACACTAAACACAACTCCAATTTTCAAATATCGACTTTAAAAACCAAAACTACTTTTTTTTTCTTGCCCACTTAGTTTAAAACCACAAGAATTAAAAGTTAAAACCAAACAAACAAATTAAAACGAGTCGAACAAAAAAGTTAAAAACGGAGAAAAAGAGGCAATGGAGCTCAATATCAGCGCAAAAAAAAAAATCGAATATAAAAAAAGGCATAAATAATAGGAAGTGAATTAATGGAGCTTAAAATGAATTACCAATGCAACGATCTCTAATAGCAGAAGGATTAGCAACAGCTCTTTCGATCTGAGTCATTTGACCAATTTTTTCTTCAACTGTCATTTTAGAAAGAAGATCTTTCACTCTTTCTTCAATTGCAGCTTTTGGATCTTTGTAAATACAATCCATAGCTACAATTAATTGAACAAGATGAACAACAAACAGATCTTAATCTCCTTAATTAATACTAATCAGATAGATTTTAACACAAAAGTTTTTTTTTTTTTGAGGAATAAGACAGGACCAAAGGTTTCTATTTATATATACTTAAGGGCAAGATTTTAGATTAGTAAATATTAATGGTGACGTGGCACGTACACTTGTATGTTGTATGATTGGATAAAATATTTCAGGTACAGCGAATTGCAATCATGTGAAATTTAATTTGTATATCTACTTTTGGCCGCATATTATATGAACCCAAAAATAAAAAAACATTAGTATATATGATGTGAACAGCCTGCATTTATATATTATTACCACTTGATTAAATGTATTTCTCTGTCTCATATTATTAAAAGATAATTATTCAAAAGGAGAGATTTCATTATTTTTTAATTAATTTTTCTGAAAGTAGAAATAAGTTTGTAAAATTTTAAAAAATAAAAATTCAAAGGGATAATTAAGTAAAATTATTCTTTTTACTTATGATTTTTTAAGGGACGTATAGAGAAAATTGAACGATTAATAGTGTTTACATCTATATACTAAAAATAGTAAATACAGAGTACTTCCACTTAATCATAATTCATAATCATAGTATAAGAAATAAATAAGCGTTTTTGGCGACCCTCTATATAATTCTATGATTCTCTGCATCAATGAAGTGGATGTAATTCATAATTTATGAATTTATGTCAAAAAATATGTGAAAACATGTGTAGTCTCTTCCACTTTCACTCCAACAAGAACAATCTTTAGCTGCAATAAATAAACACATAAATAAAGATTGATAAAGTCTTTATCGGCATTAGTTAATTGTTGTTGGATCCATTGTCGCTAGCTATAGGCTTTAGGGACATTTACAAAGAGTGTTAAATGCCGCTAAAAATACATTTTTAGTGGCAATTAAACTATTGCCATGAATAATTAATTGCCGCTAAAGATAATTTTTGATGTAGTGTTTATGATTCACTGGCAATTGTCCTAATATATTAATATTATATACTTTTCTTAGCTTATGTAGTTATATATCGAAAAGAAAAGGGAGTAAGAGAGGTGTAACAATTTACGCACATTCGATATTTATATAAAATGATATTAATTTATCATAATTATTAAGTAATAAGAAAATAATGATACATACTATATATTCATTAAAGTAAGAATAAATTTTGCTGGAACATGAAGGAAAAACAGATCTGAAGAAGGCATTATTGGTGCAACTTGTTTCCTTATAAGATTGTGATTTGTCAATTGTCATCAACGAATAGTTCTGATGAGAAAAAAAAAATAGTTCTGAGGCTAATTGGAGCCCATACCCACCTTCCAATTTTTTCAGAGTCCAATAGCTGGAAAAAAAAAAGGTAGTACTAATATATTGTAAAATAACAAAAAGTGAAATTCCAACTTGTGGTTATTATTTTATGATTGTAAGATATTTTTCAGGTTTTGAATTTGCATCTCTATTTTAATTATTTTTTTCGATTAACAACTCTTTAATTCTAACTTTCGATTTATATGACACGTAAGACCATAAGCTTAAATAACTTTTTGGTCCCTTCATTCTCACTTTTAAAGGTTTCTTTTACCATATACTTAAAATTTGTGTCCTATTTTTTTTTAACCGTCAAAGGTCACTTTTAATTTCAACCTTCTACTTTCGTAAATTTTGTGTCAAGTTAAAATTAAATAAATTAATTAAATCGAAGAATGCATATATTACTCTACCTATGTATTAGGAGTCAGGGGCGGAGCTAGTATGATGTAAATTTTGGCTCCGCCGCTATTAAGAGTAATATTGTATTGTTAAAGACGAATTCATCAGGACGATTTCAATGTTTTTTTTTTTTTAAAAAGGTGTTGTTAGACCCTTTAACAATTGGATGATCACCATCATTGGCTTCTGGTCTCTTACTTGGAAATAACATCATCTCAAATTATAATATTTTATAGTATATAGTTAAGTATACAGTAGTTGATGAATGATAGGCATGGAAGAGAACAAAACCCTTTTGGATCTATCATGTATTCATGGAATATTAAAATAGAGAATTCATTTTTAGAAAAAAATTACAACTTCAGACTAATAAAAAACATTTATAAATACTCTTTTTTAAAATATGAGATTTGTAATCTTGAAAATAAGTCAGGTTATTTGTTATAAGGAAAGATGATTTGCTGATGTAAAAGTTTGTATATCATTTCTATTTCTTTGATATGAAATAATTAATTGGAAAAAACAAAACCATCTTCCTTGAACTTGTCCTTTTTATCTTCAAAGTTATTTAATTTATTTCATACGACTTTCTATGTGTACTTGATTTCTTTTAATTTTAGAGAAGATATAATTCCCTTAATTAATCCCTCGTAGTATCAAATGAATCAGACAAGGTTGACCCACATGCATGATGGAAATTTTTAACGGCATATAGAATATTTTGCATAAATGTTGTATCTCTTTATTATTATAATATATGATTTGATGCAAATGAACGAACAGATAAGTACTAAGTAGGCTTATCTATCATTGAACTTGAAATGTATTTATGGTAGTTCAACATTCATTGTAATTGAAGATTTATTGAGCCATTGATTAATTAGTTTTAGTTCTACATTAATTAAGAAGTGAAATTGGAAAAAAAGGTGTTTCATCTTAATAACGTAAGAAGAAACTACACTTAAATCATTTATGAAGTTAATGATGATACATCTAATTGTGCGAATATACTTTATACGTCGTAATTACTAAAAATAGATGGTCATTAATATTTCTCATTTCACAAAATCAATGCATAAATGACATTATTCTTCCTATTTTACCCTTGAGAGTTATTAACTTTGATGATGTTGTTTGACTTGATATGAAATTTTGAAACTTGCGGTTTAAAATAAGTGATAGATGTTTTTGTGACTATAAATCATTTTAAAGTTAAATTGTTACTAATGTATCATCATTTCTTAGATTAAGGGAAAATGAATCATATAAATTGAGATAAAAAAAATATAAAGTATATAGTAAATCTTTATACGTATGTATATATATATATTAGATGGTGCCTAATTAACTATCTTAAAATCCTAAATCTGCCTCTGGCTAGACGGAATTCTTCTATATACATAATATGTTGACTGACTATCATTATCCTTTGTGTGTTTGGGTCATATATTTATGTGACTCGTAGGGTATTATTAGTGATTTTGGTGGTCCTCAAATTGTGACTAAATTTCAGTAAATTAAATAAAGCACTCAAGCAACTTGTAGCTAGCCATTTACTATTGTAGTTGCCGACATTTAAGTCCCTCTTGAGAGTGAAATTGGTGTGTTCAGACCACATGCATGTGTTGGTCCTCTTTCTACAAATCTTTAATTTGTGAAATAATTTTAACTCTGAAATGGCTTTATTTGTTTGTCTATGTTGTTGTCCCAGCGTGCACTCCTACTACATATTTGTTGATTTGAAATGCATATAATGGTGTGTTCATGAGCTTGAAATATAATGCCAAAAGAGTCATTCACTATGGGCCAAGCTTCAACATTTCAGTTGCTACCACATTCTATATGTGAATTAACAAAATGTAATGTCATTAATACCCCCTTCGTCCTATTTTACGTGCCACATAAAATGGGACGGAAGGAGTACGTTATATTGATTCCCCTTAGTACTCCCCACAAAAGTAGTTACCGAATATTATATTTAGTGGCAATAATATAATATGGATATTTATAGTCAATACTCTATATAAATACAATCACATTAACTCAATTTCCGCCTAAAAAAATTGGACTAAGATAGCAATAACATAAGACTCCTAGTGCTGAAGTCAATCCAAGATGATGGAACCCAAAATTAGCTAATTAATTAGTTGGCTAGATCAATCAACTTGAACATCTTTCATCAATACGTTTTGACAATTCTCTCTTGGTATTGTTTTAAGTCACTTTCCCATTGATTAGAATTGCCCATGGTATGTTTAATTTGCTCTCTACATGCATTAAAAGAGTTCGTACCAAGTAGCCTTCTTGTCCTTCACCTTTCATCATTTATTTTCTTGTCTTTCCCCCCACTTAATTCTCTATTAAAGGTACACATCCATTTTTTCATCCTCTTAATAATACACACTCCAAATTATTGTATCATCTTTCTTAGTTTTTTCTATAAGATCATGTTGACAAAAAAAGGCTCAAATAAAAAAAGAGCCAATGAAACAACAAATAATAATACGAAAAGAGGGTATAATAGTTTCAAGAGATCAACATCAGAATTATCCGCGATTAAATTGTTCAAACGTTTAGGAGGGAAGATAGTTGCTATTGTGAGGATGATGTCTCCAAGAAGCTCAGGCAAAGTTAATTCTACTAATAAGCCATTATCTGATCCTCCAATATTAATCAATTCTGATCATAGAGTTGAGGCCATCAAAGATTGTATCAACTTCATTAACTCATCATCGTCACGTTTGCCCAGATCTAATTCTGTTTCTAGCTCATCAATTATGTTGTAAGATATACTATGATTACATTTATACATAATTAGTATTATAGTTTTGTTTCTTGGTCTTGCTTAAATTTGTGATAGAAGTTAGGAGAAAATGTTTTCTTTTATAGGGGATATATATATATGATCAAATATGTGCTCTCTTGACTCTTGAGGTCTTATGATTTGATTATATTGTCAATAATCAATATTGTAGTAAAAAGTTTTGATGAAATATCACTCGTTTAAAGATAATTCAACCTTGGTAGCCAGTCAGGAAAACTCAGAATATAAGACTAAAGAAATGAATCTTGAGTCTAACTCAACCTCAAAAACTAGCTTGTGTTTGTTTGGCTTGTATTTAGAGGTATATATAATCATGTTTCTTAAAAATAAATTTGTGATTCTTAATTATAGTTTGGTCATCCTAAGAAATGAAATTCATGCCAGCAAGTAAATTAAAGTTCATATAGGATGATAAGAAGGTCCACTTGTGTGTGTCTTGAAAGTTGAAATTACTATTATAGTTTTTTTTGCAATTTACTAGAGGAAGTTGCTCGGATGGTAAGCACCTCTTACTTCCAATATGAAGGTTGTGAGTTCAGTGATTCAGTCACTAAGGGAAAAAAGGGGTGAAAGTATTATGAACCAACTCCATCTCAACATTAGATATTAATGTCATACAAGTTGTTATTGGACTGACAAGAGCTATTGTGCTGAGAATTGAATAAGCAATAAAGCCAGGTTAATTTGAGATCCAGGTTGAGTAGTGGGTATGAGAACAGTTCTATCAAAAGGGGTAATGGTCATGGGCGGACCCATGTGCGTTCCAGGGGTTCACCCAAGCCCCTTCGGCAAAAAATTACACGGTATATATAAGGTAAATTTTTTGTATTTCTGTAGATATATATATTTTGAACCCCCTCAATAACAAAGAGAAATTGATGGTGCAGTGGCAAGTTCCCCTGAAATTTGGTTGTACGTCAATGGTTTGAATCCCTGTGAAAACATTTTATCTTTTTCTTTTTTAGTTTTAGTTTTTTTTAGTTTTAGTTTTTTTTAGTTTTTTATTTTATTTTCAGTTATGTTTTTCAAGTTTTTTTTAACTTTAAAAAACGTGCTAAAAGTGTGACTTTAAACCCAAAAGAATTCAAGGTTTCCATTTCTAAAGGCTTATTTACACATTTATGTTAAAGAATGACAAAAGTCCCACATCGGTGGTTAATGAGATGGGTGGACTCCTTATAAGGTTTGGACAATCCTCCTCCCTTTGAGCTAGCTTTTAGAGTGTGAGTTAGGCCCAAGACCTAATTTAACAGTTTATACTTTTATTTTTCGAACCCCCTAAACGAAAATCCTAGGTCCGCCACTGATAATGGTATATGATTAAGGGATTATGCAGATTATTGAGTCTTAGTTTCTCATCCCTTCTAGTTATCTTCTTCAATAGTTTCCTTGTTCTCCTAACTCCTAGGGAGGGGTAAAAAAAAATATTTTTAAAAGATATTCGTTTGCTTTATAAATGTGTGCTTAAGTACATAACCAAGACATGCAAGATTTTTTTTTATACTAATAAGTTATAGCACAACCTGTGGTATATTTCGTGTAAATCCTCTTATTAATTCTGATTATACTAGTATATATGCTGGATTCTTTGTGTGGGTTGTGCTGACCCGATCAAGTAAAAGAAGGGTAATAATTAACAAAAAGAAGAGTACATGTATGTGTTTCCAACAAAAAATTGATTTCAATTCGATTTTCAATTTTGCCAAACTATGCCCAACTCTAATGAGAAGAGTACACATGGAGATGTTTCCAAATGGAAATGGTGGTGCATGTACTGAAGGTGATATTTTTTTTTTGCCAAATTTCAATCAAAGTCATGTGTCCAAATGCTTTAAATCCTGCCTACTTTGCCCAACTTTTAATCGTGCTGGAATCCGTCACCTATCATACTTCATAAACAACCTTCATAAATGGTCTTTCCTACAAATACTAGGGATGATAATTGGACGGGACAGAGCGAATTTTTTCCCTCTGTGGGGTTGGAAAAGATCTAACTTTATGGAAGTGCGATGTGGGGTAGGTTGAAACCTCTTTTTAAGTGTGGGTGAGTTAATTATTTTTTTGGTTTATTTTCTCAAAATAATAATTCTACTTAAAAACCTAAGGTTTTACTATAAGACTCTAAGAATCGGTTCGATTCGGTTAGTTCTGAAGTCATTGCTACCCTAGTTCCAACTCCAGTAAATATACCAGTTTTTTTTTTCTTTTCGTGCTTTAACTATTTTGAAAGTTGCTAAACATTGCATATGTTATATCCCACCGATGTGGGATGAGGAAAAGCTAGATTTGGACAATCCTCTCAGTATGAGTTAGTTTTGGGTTGAATTAAGTCCAAGATTCATTTCTTTAATTATTTGATATTAAAGTCAGACCCATCCAAAATTCCCAATTTATAATTTACCAATGTTGTGCCTCCATACTAAATTGCCCACGCAGTAAACGTCTAGTCATGGGGTGAAACGGGGTGTTATGTCCCATATCGTTGGAATGAGTAAAAATCTAGTTTTTCGTATTTAGTTAGGCACAAAATTCATTTCTTTACCGCATTGCATGTGTTTGATACTCTGAATAAAACTTGATTAGCCGTCTAAAAAATGGCTATTTGCCAATTTCTTCCCTTAAAGAAATTTGGGTTTTGATGTTAGTATCTCCCTATCTTGAATAGTTTGTGCTTGTTTCCTCTAGTGGGCTGGACCACTGGACCCAATCCACTTATTGTTCGAACCAATATCTGCTTCAGGCCTGGCTGATATCAGCAACACTTTTGGTATTTTCCCCTTCAATTTTTATCTAAAATTTTTGTGCTACATTCAATTCCAATAAAATGTCCTTAAAGAAATATATAGAGCTATCTTGTCCCTCCCTTGGTGTTCTACCTAATATTCTAGAGTGTTTTTGGAACCAAAATTCGGAGAGAAGTGATCCAACACAAACTGGTTATATATGATTTTGATTGAAAATATTTGGACAATCCTCACCTTTTAACTAGCTTTTAGAGTTGAATTAGTTGTTATATTCATTTTATTATTAGATAAAAGATAATACCCAACCAGTTCAACACGGTCGATTTACTTCAACCGATTGTCATATTATTTATTTTTGTTTTCAAATTAGGGTTGTTCAAAATCGAATCGAAAAAAAGTTATTGGTTAATTGTTTTGATTTTTTTTTTGTTATCGAGTTATCGGTTCTTAACGGTTTTAATTTTTTTTTGTTATCAGGTTATCAGTTCTTAACGGTTTGAGATTTTTCTTAACGGGTTAACTGGTAACGCGATAGTAAATTAAATAATTATATTTATACCATTATGTATATAAAATCCTTGACTTAGAGTTTGGATTCCTACTTTTATTTTTGGTTGTCTCAAACTCTTAATTATTCTACAATATAAAAGTGTTTGCTTTTGAGCAAGTTGTAACTTATGAACTCATGTGCATGGTTCATTTGATTTGTCACCTCATTTCTAAATGATTTTCAATGATTTTTTTGTATCAAATCTTAACGGTTAAATCGATAACCGAACTGATAACTGATAAATCAACAACCGATAAGCCAATATCTTAATGGTTCTATAACGGCTTAGCATCTCTACAAACCGATAACTAATAAGTCAAACTGATAAACTTCAAAACCAAATCGAACCAACCAATACATGACCTATTCCAAACCATCAATTCTTATTTGTTAACACTGTTTCTAACTTTTAATTGCTTTTGATGGTGTTAGGCTGTGTTCAAAACAATAAATCAAAAAATGGAAGTAAATTGAAAAGACATAATTCAGAAAGAAAAGGATAAAATATTGGAAAAATTATTCAAATAGCCATTTTATTTTACCGTAATCTCTAAAATTCCCTATCATTGAAAAAAATAATATAAAAATCTCCTCTCGTTGATACATTTTTATTCCTCTCGGATATATCCCTCTCCTTTCGGATATGTCCCTTTCCTATGTATCCGGATCATATCCCTCTCAGATACATTCCTCCCTTCTCAGATACATTCATCCTCTATGTATCCGAATGTCCTATCCCTCCGATATATCTCTCCCATCTTTGATACAACACTCGCTTATGTATCTGGATATCTAGTGATGTATTTGAAAGTTCAGTGATGTATCCGAAAGTCCAATATTATATCCGCAATTCATAAATTTTAAGGGACATTTGTAATATGGAAAAAAGTAGAAAAATAATGTAATTAACTCTTAACACTATGAGATTTATGTAAATTATACTAAAATATTCGAGATGTGTTTTTTAAGGAATTTAATTCACTAATTGATTCCTCAAACTTCAGTAACTTAAGCATACTCAAATATCATCAGACACAATATCTATTTGTAGCTTACAATTTATAGCCAACGATCTCGATCGAAAAGGTACGAACTCACCCGTTCAGAACAACAGATTTGCGAGGAAAATGTCAATTAAAAGTATGCTATAGTAGACTAAAGCAGCTACCATCACCAAATAACCAATGTTGCAGAGCAAGCAAGTAGCTTATATCAAGTGATGAATTGTTCAATTCAATAGAAGTAATAGATTACAGAGTGAAGTAAAACATAAATTTCATACAAGGAAGTAGAATTTTTGTGTGTTTTCCCAATTCTCAAAAAAAAAAAAATTAAGCAGACTCACATAGTAGAATCATTCTTTTTTATTAAAGAGGCCACCAAATCCGCCAAATCCGCCGCCATCCTTCTTAGGAGGAACAGCAACAGAGTTCTTCCGGCCTGTAGTGGTGGTGCTTACACTCTTATCCTCTACCTTTTTCAGCAGTGGATCTGTCTCCAATAGCTGGTCTCGCTTCTGTAATGCACCAAGTAAAAAATCCAAAAGCGATTTCTCCTCAGTGTCTCCACCGGAACTCTTCGACGCCGTAGCCGCCGTGTATACTCTTCTTCTCTGTTGTTGTGTGGTTACGGTGGCTATCGGAGTGACGAACAAGTTCAACGACGCCATTGAATTTCAAAATTAGGGCTTTTTTCAATTTTCTGGTTCTGCAATAATCGATTTTTCCAATGTGTGTGGATAATATAGTTGATTTTATTTCTGGTAGGATGATTATGAGCCGTATAATGTAGCGCGAGTTCTCCACAAGTTTATTATCCCTGCCATTTTTTATTTTAAATTCAATTTATATTTTTTTTCGTTTTTCCAGTAATTTATTTCCTGAGGAAAAAGATTGAGAGGTAGGGGTGGGCATAAATACCGAAAAACCGAATCGAACCGAAAAAATTCGATTCTTCGGTGTCGGTTCTTCGGTTTTTCGGTTCGGTGTCGGTTTTTTTTTTCGGAACTTCGATTCTTCGATTCGGAGTTCGGTGCAGGGGTCCCGAAACTACGGTGCACCGATTTAACCGAAGTTTTATTAAATAAATTTAAAAGTATTTATTATATTACTTAATTTTTAACTTTACTTGGCCCATTTCAATTTTTATATTTAGATCCTAAACTTAAATAGCAAAAATCTAAATAACAAAATAGTAAACTCTAAAGACCTAAAGTCTAAACTAAACAAAACTCAATTTAATTCAAGTTTGAGCAGCAACTTGGTGTTTCTACTCTACTTTATGATTTTATCATTTTATGTTGTTACTTTGAAGTGAGAACAACAAATTGATGTTCTTACCTTTTATTGTTAGACGGTTAGTTGTTACTTTGAAGTTTGAAGTGTGAAGTGAATAACAATTATTACGTTATCATATTCTCTCTTTATT
>JAJOOO010021329.1:0-16088 GCA_029582685.1 Solanum piurae
GACCACGGTCCGTGGTCTGATCTACGGACCGTAGGTCTGTCCGTGAGTCGGGACTTGGCCAATTTTCTGACTGAGTTCTGGGGAGGGGCTGCAGTGGTAAACCACGGACCACCAGCACGGACCGTGGTCTGATCTACGGTCCGTGGATGGTGACCGTAAGTCGCACCTGCAACTTCTCAAAATCTGTATTTTTTGGTCTGTTCTGAATACGGGGTGTTACAAGTATGCTATTATTCAGTTTATTGCATGAACTCCAGAACCCTAGCTATGTATTTCTTTAGTTCTTGAATTACACACGCTATGTCAGATATTTCAGTTATTCAGCTATACATGCCTCAGTTATTAATGCATCAATATCAATTTAATTATTGCATTCTCAGTTTCCATGTTCACTTCGAGCTATCCAGTAATTTGCAAAAATTTAGTCATAATATGTTAATTACTTAATCCCATTGGGAGTAGCATAATACCGAGTTGGACTAAGGTTCAGCGTACCCAAATAGTCCCAAAACTACTAGCCACATAGGTTTTAAGTCCCCTCTGTGGGCATCATTTCAGTGATCACGCCAGCATGCCTTTATACCTCTGGCAGGGTATATTGGGTCCTCTCGATGGAGCGTATACATCGGACTCCACATTTAGCTCATGTTGTTTTACTATCGGTTATTAGTAGCTCCCACAGTTCAGCCAGATTCTATTACATTGACCATTTATCAGTATATCCAGTATTCAGTTTCAGCATATTATAAATTGGTCACTATATTCAGTTATCTCAGCATTCAGTAGCTATATCATGTTCAGATTATGTCATTGCTAATTTGCTTTGTTCAGTTATATATTATTTCAGTTGTATTCTATCATGCATGCTCAGTACCTTTCAAGTACTAACGCATATGTGCGCTACATGTTCTCGCGATGTAGGTTCAGGTTCTCAGCATCCAGATCACGCTTAGATCGGTTCCCGATCTCCAGTTCAGCAGAATCAGTGGTGAGTCTTCATTCTCCGAGGACAATAGTCATGAGTTTCTTTTTAGTATTTTTAGTCCTTTAGTTTCAGTTTTTCTTGACTTAGTTGGGGCCTGTACCAGCATTTCTAGTCAGTTAGAGGCTATTTTCAGACATAGTTAGATTCCGCTTAGTATTGAGTTAATATCTTCTTTGTATTAAACTCATCAGTTTTCATATATCTCAGTTATAGTAAATGGGTATTCCCCATCTTTTCAGATTTATTTATGATTTTAGCTTCCGCATCTGTTTATTATCTTAGTATGCTCATGATCATGCCAGTAGGGTTAGCTTGGGATCACTTGTGGTCCTAGGTCCCGTGTCCGCATCTCGGGAATAGCTCGGGGAGTGACATGCATAGTCTTGCGCCGAAAAAGAAACCTTGATGGGAACAAAGTGGGCTGATTTGGTCATCCTATCAACAATGACCCAAATAGAATCATGTTGCCTTTGAGTACAAGGCAAACCTACAACAAAGTCCATATTCACCTCCTCCTACTTCCAAGTGGGAATATTTATATCTTGGAACAAACCTCTCGGTGTTTAGGTGTTCAGCCTTAAGTTGTTGACAATTCGGGCATTTGGCCACAAAACCCGCTATATCCTTTTTTATGTCATTCCACCAATATACTTCCCGTAAATCACAGTACATCTTGGTGGCTCCCGGATGAATAGAATACCGCGAACCATGAGCCTCTTCTAAAATTCGCTCTGTTAGGCCATCAACATTCGGAACACATAATCTACCATGGTACCTAAGCACCCCATCTCCCCCTTGGGAGAAAGCCTCAACGGACTTGTTGAGAACTGATTCTATCAACTCCATTAATACGGGATCTAGGTGTTGCTTAGACTTCACATCAACCACAAAGGATGATTCAGAACTATGATGGACCATGAATCCACCCTTGGTGGAATCCACTAGTTGGACACCTAAATGGGCCAACCTATGCACATCACGAACCAATTCCTTCTTCTCATCTTCTATATGAGCCACACTACCCATGGACAATCTACTTAGGGAATCCGCAACTACATTAGCTTTGTCGGGGTGGTAAAGGACACTCATGTCATAATCCTTCAAAAGCTCTAACCACCTTCTTTGTCAGAAATTCAAGTTTTTTTGGCTAAACACATATTGAAGACTTTTGTGGTCGGTAAACACATCTACATGGGCCCCATATAAGTAATGTCTCCATATTTTCAAAGCAAACACAACCACCGCTAGTTCAAGGTCATGAGTCGGGTAATTCTTCTCATGAACCTTGAGGTGCCTTGAACCATAGGCAATCACTATACCATGTTGCATAAGGACACATCACAAACCCACTCGAAAAGTGTCACAATACACTACGAACCCATCGGTACCCTCCGACAAGGTCAACACCGGAGCGAAGGTAAGTGTCATGTCCCGCCACTTCACAGTTCAAATTTGGCACCGGAAAAAGGGAGAAGAATCTAGAGTTCTGGGGAGGTTAGTAGAACACTTTAGAACTCCCTAGAGAATTTCCAAGAAAGTTTTAGAAATCCCTAGATTATGTAGAGAATTATAGAAAGGGACCAAAGTGTAAATATTGTAAGGACTTGCCAAGTAATTTTTAATTGCACTTTATCCCCTAGGTTGTAGTATAAATAGATGGGGCATTCATTTGTAAGGCATCCAAGAAAGTTGTAAATCTTCCAAGCAATACAAAGCCTTCTTCCAAAATTCTCCAAGTCTTTCTTTGCATTCTCTTAGCAATCCAGCTTCAAAAGGCTTACTTGAGCTTACAAAATTGTGAAAGATTCGTGAGTAAGTTGTCAAGTGTCGCACGGAATATTAGTGAGAACTTTTATTCTGTGATAACGTGGTATCAGAGCAAAGGCTTGCTACTAAGGGAATGGCTAATGAAGGAGACATAAACGCCGCTAGCATCACCAACATCCGTTCGTATGGTGGAACGAAGAATCGCAAGGGAAAGAAGAACCAAAAGAGTAATGAGGAGATGTTGCTCGACCACATACCAAGCGAGGCTCTAACATCTCATCCACCTTCGACCACCGAAGCAAGTGATGATGAACTTGGCGAGGAGGCCATTGACGTCACTGCCGGAGAGGAATGGGTCGCAAGGGTTGAAGTGGTGAGGAAGGCCGTGGAGATATTAGGCACGCATGAATGTGGCAGATGGCAAGTTCAAAACTCTTGAAGACTTCACCCTTGAAGAGACCAAAAACATCTGATGGACTGGGCACAAACCTAGTTTGAAGCATGTTCGAGTTTGGGAATGTCCAGCACATGTGCTAAAAGGGGAGGCAGAAAAATTATAACCTAAAACAGAAGTATGTGTTTTTATTGGATACCCTAAAGGAACGAAAGGTGGTATATTTTATAATCCTAAAGAAAAGAAGGTCATTGTGACTATCAATGCCAAGTTTCTGGAAAAGGAATTTTTAACAAACCATATTCCTAGAAGTAAACTAGTTTTACAGAAATTAAGCAAAGAGATAACAAATCAGTCTACTGAAAATAATGGAAACCAAATTCAAACCCCATATGTTAGAGTTAACATACCATTGCATTATAGTAGTGGGAGAGGTGTTAATAAACATATAATTCCACAAGTACAAGATCCTAAAAATTCATTGCATCAACGTAGTGGGAGTAATAATGTGCAGATTGTATTAGAGGAAGAAGTTGTTGATATCTCTGCACCACAAGGTACTGAAGATAACATGGACACTCAAGATCCTACAAATGATGTGGTTCCACCACAAGATCATAATAATGCAAATCTCTCTGAACGTGCCCATGCAACTGTAGTGTCTCACCGTAGTGGGAGAGTAATAAGAAAACCACTTCGGTGTGCACTCTTGGGAGATTCTCTTGACAGAATCCCTGAAGAGTCGAATATCAAACATGTGATTTACGATGAAGCACTACAAGATAAAGATGCAGAAAAATGGATCATTGTTATGAAATCAGAAATGGAGTCCATGTACTCCAATAAAGTATGGGATCTTGTAGAATCACATGTAGATGGAGTCAAACACATTGGATGCAAGTGGATCTATAAGAAAAATAGAGGAGTAGATGGAAAAGTGCAAACTTACAAAGGTAGACTTGTTGCAAAAGGGTTTACTCAGAAAGAAGGGATCGATTATGAGGAAACTTTTTCGCCAATAGTCATGCTTAAGTCTATTAGAATTCTCTTATCCATTGCTGCTCATTATGATTATGAAATTTGGCAAATGGACGTCAAGACAGCTTTCCTTAATGGAAGTCTTGATGAAAGCATATTTATGCGACAACCAAATGGTTTCATAGAAAAAGGCAAAGAATACATGTTGTGCAAGCTTAAAAGATCCATTTATGGATTAAAGCAAGCTTCTAGGGCATGGAATACTTATTTTGACAATGCAGTCAAGATATTTGGTTTTTAGCAATGTCTTGATGAGTTTTGTGTGTACAGAAAGTGGAATGGGGATAAAGTGGTATTTTTGGTATTATATGTAGATGATATCTCGCTCATAGGAAATAATGTGGGCTTAATTAATTCAGTTAAGGAATGGTTGTCCACTATTTTGATATGAATGATTTGGGAGAAGCTGCTCACATCCTTGGGATCAAGGTTCTACGTGATCGCAAGAAACGGATGTTAGATTTATCTCAAGCTCTTTATATTGATACAATTCTTACCAGGTTTAGCATGCATGATTCCAAGAAAGGATTTCTTCCTTTCAGACATGGAATTTCTCTATCTAAGGATCAATGTCCTAAGACAGATGAGGAAACAGAAAGCATGAAGATAGTTCCTTATGCATCAGAAGTCCATGTATGTGATGTTGTGCATAGGATGTGATATATATTTTGCCGTAGGCATGGTTAGCAAATATCAGTCTAATCCTGGATGAGAACACTGGAAACGACTAGGGACTACATATAATCAGACAGCAGTTAAGCATATAATCAAGTACTTTAAAAGGCCTAGGGATTACATGCTAGTCTATCATTCGTATGAGTTGGTGCCCCTAGGGTACACAGACTCAGATTTCCAGTCTGATATGGACTCTAGAAAGTCGACCTCAGGAAATGTGTTTACTTTGAGAGGTGGAGCCATTATTTGGAGAAGCATCAAGCAAACCTGTGTTGTTGACTCTACCATGGAAGCCGAATATATATCAACCTCGGAGGTAGCTTAGGAGGTAGTGTGGCTCAGAAACTTTCTGAAAGACTTGACGGTTGTTCTTGCGATAGAAGCGCCACTCACAATAGTTTGTGATAATAGTGGTGTAGTTGCAAATTCAAAGGAACCACGAAGTCATAAGAAGGCAAAGCACATTGAGAGAAAGTACCATTTGATTCGAGACATAATACATAGAGGAGATGTGATGGTTGCGAAGATTGCATCAGAGAACAACCTAACAGACTCCTTCACAAAAGCTTTACCGCAAAAGTCTTTTGATAGACATGTTGAAGGAATGGGTGTTAGAGTTGTAGGTGCATGGTTATGAGTCTAAGAGATTGTTAGGATATACTATTAACCATGCGTTTTGATATAGTATTATTTTATTAAACAATTGTTTGTTTGTTTATTCAATTCAATAAAGTGTTACATTAAATAGATCAATTTGACATATATATGTCGTCAACTTATATAGTAATTGATTTGATGTATAGAGTTTAAATTTATACACAGAAAATTAAATCATCGGTTCTTATAAGTTAAAAGTTATAATTCACAATCGTAGATGGAAATTTGGACAAACCATCAGAAAGATTGTAGCACGTGATTAAATGTAATTTATCTTGATTATGAGAATGGTATAGTTTTAACTTCTCGTGCTAGTGCATTTTGTATGTATTGAACAGGACCGAGCAGAGATAGATGTTTTAGACTGACTGATAAAAACATATTCTCTAAACTGTTAAATGTACTTATATTCTTAATCTTGATATAACGATTATGATCTGTATATATTAATTATCGTTTTGATTTATTAAAAGGTGAGATTCTGAGATGGGTCAATATGCCTGGTAGATTGGATGAGAATAATATATATTGGTGAAATAATTAGTTAGTTGATGGAATACATGTCTCAATATAGAGATTAATGAACACTTTTTTATGAGAAGCTTATAAGTATTCAAGTGTAAACCCGACCGGTAGATTTATGAATTTGGCACATGAAATAAGTTAAGTATTGCTCTAAAGGAAATTAATCATTGAATTAAATTCGTCAGTAATTTAATTTATTGATTAGTATATGTGATCTTAACATGGGGAATTACATAAGTGTTAGATGGTGAATTTAGAAATATGAATAGAGGAGTGCAATTACAAATTTCTAGTGGAATGATTTGTAATTTATTATGGTAAGAATAATTCAAATTAATTATTTGAAATTATTTCCGTAATAGAAAGCCTTAGTAATTCTTTTTGTGGTCATTCCAGTGCCCATATTTAACTAAAACTCAGAATCTTATTTTCTAAGGAAAAGAAAAAAGAAGCGTGTCTTTTTTGAAACAAAAAGTAACGTGTGTTTTCTTTCTTCTCGAAAGAAAAGGACTCCTTTTTAGATTGGGAATAAGAAATCTCTATAAGTAGGGATTCTTCTAACCTAGAAAGGGAGAGTATTTTATACGATACTGGCCCATCCAAGTATTGAGAGAGTTCAATTGTTAATTGGGATCACTGTAGAAGACCATAGAGCTGGAGTCGGATTTGCTTCAAGATATCTGCACACGCTTCAAGAGGTAATCCTAAGTTAATTTTTCAGTATATTTTGTATGTGATACGTATTTGTGATGGTTGTCTATATTCATGCAAATTGTATAATTTTGGAATGCTTCCGTTGTGTATGCTATTTTCTAACAATTGTAACACCCCGGATCTGAAAGAGGGCACCATAGAAAATTTCAGGATTCCCAGGTGCCATCCACGAAGGCCAACCACGGACCGTAAGTGGGTCCGTGGATAGGCCACCCAAAAAGTTGTCCAGGCTGGAACCACGATTGGACCTACGGACCGTCGGTGGGTCCACGATCTGTGGTCCAGGTTCCGTGGTCCAAAGTCCCAATTTCCAAGTTTCTAACCACCATCGATAGTCCACCAGGACGGATTGTGGACTGACCCATTGGAATCATCATATCATCGATAAGTGATGGCCTTAGTTGAATGTTGTCCAAAGTCAATTCTAAATTCCAACTAACGACTTGAATTAGGCATGAATGTCTCGAGATCCAAATTAACTATCTAACAAACTCAGAAAACACTTTTTAGACCTATTGAAACTGTCAAAATTCTATTATGAGGTTATTTAGCTGAAATATTAATTTTGATTCAACTTTCAAATCTTCAAAATTGAAAAACTCATTCAATACTTGTATGATCACCTCAGAAATTGTGTCATCTATCTCAATAGGTCATAAATGACATATAATAGCTATGAAAATAGAGAAAGCATGGAAAATAAGGTGAAAATACAAACAACTACGAGGTAAGGAAAAAATAAAAGAGAAAAATATCATCATTTTTCTTAAAAATAAAAATAAAAACAAATAGAGAAACACCAAACTGATAGAAATGAATTGTATTTTATTTTGTTTAGTTTGAATAATTAAAAACCGGCTAAATCAAATTTGATATTGATTTTAACTCAAAATCGGCCAAAATCAAATGATGAACGTACGTACACCCCTAGTAAGAAGTGAAGGAACCATGTTCTTCACAGTAGATCACTGAAGACTATTTGATTCGGTGCAAATGAATGAAGAATTTCTTAAGTAATTGGGATTACAGCTAATAATATGGTTAAACTGAAGAGGCAGACGCGTGGAAAGAAAACCACGTCAAACTTAGAATAGGTTCTTGGATTCTTGAACTAATCCTTGCTTGGAGAAGAAGAAGAAGGAGAAGAGGCGATCATTCATAGTCCAATGTAAAGCATTACATTGATGTTTTTGAATAAGAGAGCACTTAAAGAAATAATTATTCAGAGTGACTTCAAGTTAATTAGAAAGAATTAATTGGTGTTAGATTTATTATTCTTTAATTTTATGATATTTTCATTAGGTTAATTAATTCAGCATATTCAGCTTTGGTTAATATTTTCATGGCATATGGTTAGTCGGGTACCACCACAACTAAGGGGTGAAAAAAAAGTAACAAATGGACTCACTATTTTATTTTCAAAACGATAAATATTGGGGAATGGTGAAAGTAACCTTTTGGTGAAAATATTGTACGTTAACAATTCAAAATGTTTGCTTATATTTTCATGATCTAAGATATTTCATGCATGCTCACTTATTATATTACTTCCTACGAATTAAAGAATATATTATATAAAAAGAGAAACACATTCTTTTTATATTGGATGACTAAAATTTGTCGTTAAGCTTGTACAAATTTATTGAAATCTATCGCTTTAATTTTGATCTTTCTTTGCTAGACACATATTCTTGTCCTTTTTGTTCATGATTTGAGGCAAAAAACAAGGAAGGGGAATAAACAAATAATATTAGGTTAGATAAATCCTAAGCAAGATAGGATAAAGAGTGTGAGTAATAAAACGAAATAGAGACAATTTATTTTCAAGTCTAATAGGGTGAGACAAACCAATACGTTATAGGAAGGAGCAACAAAGGACAAAGTTGAAAGATTTTACACATTATTCTCCTTGTCCACAAAAAAACAAAGGATGAAAGTAGGTAGCGTAGAAGATAGGAATTACATTACACTGAAACAAAAGGGGAGTGTAGTCGTATGTGTTGGGTATGACTCAAAAAAAATATTCCTTATATATAGAGATTTACACTTTGTTTAGAGAGTTGTTACTTGTTTCATTATTGTATTATATCTTATTGTATTGTAATGTACTATTATTTCAATAAATATAATATTTGGATAGATTGTATCATTATTTGGTTGTTACATATATAATGTCTAACGCCAATAATTTGAAGGATAAACCTATAAAAAAAGTAACAGGTAAGGCTATTACAAATAAAATAAAATAAAAGGTAGGGTAAGGCTAAAATAGGACATATAAGTAAATAAGTAAAGATAAAATGAGAAAATAAAATGTAAGGTAACAGCGCGCTCACATTAAATCAGGCGATAATAAAACTTTTCATCGTTACCTAACGATGAATTTAAGGATACAATAAGTTAAATTTAAGTAACAATCAAAACAAAAATTGTATTTAAAGCAAAAATACAATAGAATAGGGTAACGACTTGTTAGAGAGAGTGGTACGTACGTAGTATAGAGTTAGGTCCATCTAATATTTGGCCTTGGCTTTTTGGTGACTCCATCTTTTTGTTCCCACAAGCTATGCCTTTGTTGTAATTAATGAAGCAATATCAATCACTTCATCTCATCTAATTGCATGATTATTCCTTCAGAAAATGGGACTTATCAAGACATATGGCCGACTTTTCAAGATCCTATAGTAAAATGATATTTCCTTTTACGTACCAATTAATTGGAAAGAAAATCAGCTCAGTTTGAATAGTTCCAAAAAAAAATTATTTCATTCATCAAACTCCTCAAGCTTAAAAGCCTTATTGTTGTCTATATTTTGTTATTGCTAATTTTTTAGTATAAGAGATAAAGCTTAATAGACTTTAATAATCTTGTATAAATAAAAAAATTACAACGAATTTTAAGTAGTGCTTTTGGTTCACGCCGGCTCTTGTCACAACCAAACAAGGCCCATTGAGATTGAGAACCCTTACATGGAGTAGGGCCAAAGTCCCAAGCATATGATATTCAACCATTATATTGTGGGAGCAGAGTTTCTCTTCTTATTTATGAGAAAGTTATAGTGGCTTCGCTCCTCGCTCTAACGCTCGTTTAGTAGACAGCAACAAGTGGAGTGCATATAAGCCTTTAATGATGGGGTGAGTACTACACGAATGTGCTATGTTGTTTTTGTATAAATCTACACTTTTAAAAAAGTAGATAGTATAACTACACTTCACTTTTTGTAGCATCTATCTCTTATCTCTACCAACCTCTCTCTCCTTTTATTGCCTCGCTCCTCCTCTTCTCTCTCCCTCTCTATTTTTAGCAAAAAAAAATCTAGTATTTTGCTTTGCCTGCGTGTTTCTATTAATTGTATATTTGTTCTCTTTTCCTCTCCCTCTCTTTCTATAGCATTTTTTCTTGTATTTTATTTTTGTGTTTTTGTCAATTTCGTATTCACTCCCTCTCCCTCTTCCTCTATAGCCTTTTTTCTTATATTTTGTTTTGCGTTTGTATCAATTATACATGTTTTTCCTTTTTAGCCTTTTTTTTCTTTCTTCTTTTCGATACACCTTTCCACGTGCAAATGAATACAAGTGATACAAAAGTGAATGAATACAAAGGATACAAGATAGAATGAATACAAGTGGTACGAGATTTTTTAATATAAGTGATACAAGAACGAATGAATATAAATGATACCAAGAACAAATGGATACAAGTAATTCAAGAGTTTTGAATACAAGTAATACTAGGGTATATGAATACAAGTAAAATAAGAGTGAATTGATACAAATTTATATAATGATATAAGAGAAAATGAATACAACTAGTATATATAAGAGTAAGAGAGGTGGAAATACATAATACAACCTAAAGCACATACAAATACAGTTACTTGACACCCCAAAAATATAGAAATACAAAGAGAGAGGTGGGGGAGAGAGCGGATTCAACCTAAATGCACATGTAAATATAATAAATATAGTTTTCTGACACCTCAAAAAATATATAAATGGAGAGAGAAAGGGTCAAGAGAGAGGATACAATCGTAAAGCACATATCAATACAACAAATACAGTCGCATGACACCTCAAAAATATAAAAATACAAAGAGAGATGGTAATATAGAATATAGAGAGGGGATGAACGAGGGGGAGAGAAGATACAACATAAATGCACATATAATCAAATACAATAAATACATTCGCAAAATACCTCAAAAATATATAAATACAAAGAGATAATGGAAGAAATACAAAATACAAAGAGAGGTGAGAATAAAAACTATAAAGCGGGAGGGAGGTGAAAATACAAAAGACAAAAAGGGGGAGAGGGAGAGAGGCGAAAAATACAAAAACAAAAAGGAAGAAAGGTGAAAATACAAAATATAAAGAGGGGGAAGAGAGAGGTGAAAATACAAAATACGAGGGAGAAACGTGAAAATACAAAGAGGGAGAGGGATCAGAGAGAAAGAGGAGAGGGGCGAGTGAGTAGAAGAGAAAGAGACAGAGAGAGACACTGCAACAAAAATAGATTTTAGCGGCAATAAATATGCATATTAACAAAACGTGATAAAGCATTATTATGTAATCCTCTAGCAAGGTTAGTTTTATTAAAACATGTCTGTTTTCAACCAGGTCAACGTACACTACATTCTCCCTTTATTTCATATTCCCCGACTAATACTCTGAGTAATTCATTATTTAGATTTGGATTTTAATAAACCCTCATAATTTGGTGTTGCTTGCTGGTTTGTAGTTTCTGTGTATCGAATCTGCAGGGATTGTGGTTGTGATATTGTTTTGGTATGGTTTGTGCTTGGTAGAGGGGGGTATTGTGATAGTGACTTGAGGGGAGGTTTTTCAGGTTCCAACGATGGTTTGTCGTCAATCTGTGTACTTGCAGATGTTGAAAGCAAGGTCTGCTGGGGTTGTAGTGTTTATAGTAGTAATGAGGGTGGCGGAGCAATCTCCGAAAGAGGCTGTCGATCATGCATGTAGACCCTTATCTCTTCCTTCAATAATATTATGTATTTAAATATTTGTAATCACAAACATTTATTTATAACAAGAATATGTTGTAGGCTAGTTATCAATGTGGACTATGGTACATTGGGATATTTGATAGCTTGTTTAGAACTATAATTTGCTCATTTAGTAAGATCTTATATGAATTGAGAAAATTTTGATAGTTTTCATAACTTATTGGATTTTCATATTCATAAAAGAGCAAAGACAACATAAGAAGAAATCTAATTATATGTCCAGACAACTCTTTAACTTTTAATTAATTTGCTTCAAATTATATTCAAACGGGACCTATATGAGTGAGTAGGGGTTTAACGTCTTTTGAAAACCACTAATAAATACTGATTTTAGTTCAAAGGAACATATCGTTTGTTTCTTCCATTGTCATCATCATACTTTTGGTTGCTATTGCTATCGTTTTACAAACAAAACCTCTTATTTTCATATTTCTCATTACTTGCCTTAATTCTAAATCTTTTCGAGGAAGAAAGTTTCTTTGAAACTCTTATCTCGAATTGTATTCTCACAAAAGGAACGGTGAAGTTGAAAACCTAATCCTTCAAAAATGTGATAATCACGTCATGACAACATGCAAAGCAACCCGGAAACATGCAGCAAGTTCGAATAAACTCAGAAAAAGAAGTTACGTGGTTGCAATAGCTCTTCACTTCTTAGGAGCAGCACATTTCATCACTTGTGCAACGACATCTGATATTTAGTCATTAACCCTCAACCAGCATACTTCATCACTTGTGCATCTAGAGAATACAGAACTGCTGACCAGGGAACTCTGGTGACTTACAAATTTTATTATTTCCACCTTTAGCTTACGCCTTGGCTACAAAGCCGCACTAAATAAAATTTCAAATCAAAGAGTATTATCACATGAGTCAAGAATTAAGTGCTGAACATCTTACAAAAGGTACACCAAAGAATGAATTGTGCCGAAAAGCTGTCACCAAAAGCTTGGCAGATGGCTAATTTATCTATAGCTTGTGCATTTCCTTATTTTCCACAAATTCAGGCAACAGCGAAGCTCAAAATTTCCAAGTGCCCAAAAATAAGGACAATGCTAATTGAGTCTGCGTGCTCCTAGTAAGAAATATTTTATTTGGAATGAAACCTGCTGCTAACCACGTCGTATGTGGGGAGTGAAAGAACTGCCATTCAGAAAGCAAATGAGAAAACTACCCCGAACAAAAAAAAAATAGGGAAGGAAAGAAAAATAATTAGTGAAAGGAATCACCGTCTCCATAGGATGCCATTGCCAGGGGAGAAGAAATGAGCTTTTGTGCTACAGAAGCAATATCATTTGCTGAAATTGCATCAATGGCTTTCAAGATATGCTCCACTGGTTTCCTGAACATCCAGAAGCAAAACATGGCAAAGGGGCAAAAAAAACAATTTAGTACCACGGATCCTCAGAAATTTTTTGTTGAAAAGAAATTGGGTGGTTTCGGGGTGTGTTTGTATGTGCGGGGGATAAGAGAAAAATACCTTATTTTTTATCTTGGCATAAGCAAATATCCAACCCTATTATGCTTGAACTATTGCAGCACTTCATGTGTGATTCTAGTATGGTGTTGCAATTGTATAATAATAATAATAATTATCTCTCTCGTGACCTTGACCCAGAGGCTCTGCCAGCCATCGGCACCTCATTTCGGAGGTGTATAGATTTGCCACACTTGCTGAAAATCGAATTATTGCCAGATGTGAAATTAAAAGGTGAATGCATTTGTGATCATAATCCAGAATGTCATGTTTACATCAGGATTGTGCACTAGATAGTAGTCTGATGCTTGCATGCACACAGAATTTGACAGTTTATAACTATGAACAGCACTCAAAAATCTGTTTGACCTTGTCTATTCTCATGAAGCCAATGGCGAGTATGACCAAGTCCGATTTAATTGATTTTGCCCTAACCCTCAAGCATGTTATCTCCTCCTGTATTAAATATATGGATTTGACCAAACCCACTTCTGATCCGTGTAATTATGGGTAGTTCGGGTTAAGACTCTTTTTCCTACTGAACCCATTTTCAACCGGGGGCGGATCTAGAAGGCAACATACAGGTTCGGTTAATCACAGTAGGTTTGTCCTACACCTAGTATTTGTGTTATGAAATTCACTAAATATGTACCAATTTTAAATTTTGAATCCAGTTATTAGCTTTTGAAGTCGTCAAATTTCAACCCATCCAAGTAAGACCTAACACGTTGTTTGCCACCACAACATGGATTGAATTTCTTAATCTGGCTCCAGCGGATCCTCAAGAAGCCTATTCTCTCTCGACCTAGATCTACTTTCATAATACACTCCCTTCCAACAATAACAACATACCCAATATAATCCCACAAGTGGGGTCTAGGGAGGACAATACTAGTTTCTTTAAGAAAATAAAGTGGAGTCTGAGGAGGGTGGCGTGTACGCAGCCTTACCCTACCTTATGACTAAGGTAGAGAGGTTGTTTTCGATCGACCCTTGGCTCAAGTAAAGCATGTCAAAAACAGTATGAAAAGGAAATACAATAGTGAAGAAGCAAAGTAGAAAATAGTGAAGAAAAGAACAGTAGCAACAACAAATAATATGATATCTGATACATATAATACTCTTCAATTTAGGACGATTCAAAGATATTGACCCACTCCAAAAAAATTGATTGCTCCATATGTATACAATAATTCAGTTTTTAAATTCTAATATGATATGTCTCATCTATAAATCTAGTTCTTCAATTAGTACTTTAAAATTACTCAGCTATCACTAAAATAATGTAAAGAATCAAAATATGACCAGACTCTATGTCTAGTCAAATACTGAAATATAATAAACAAAGAGATGAGATGGTAAAGGCTAGACGTAAAGATTAAAACAATAAAGGCTAGACGTAAAGATTAAAACAATAAAGGCTAGACGTAAAGATTTTGAAAACCGTTGTTTTGAATTTAATATTCCCTCTAGAAAAATTTCAAAAACAGTGTCTACTAGATGAAATTCTTTATATGAGATGCTTAAAGTTGCTTATGAATATAGAAAACTTTTACAAATAGTTTGGAATGCTCATAATTCAAATATGGATTATAGACTTACAGAAACTGATTGGGATGACGTAAAGGATCTTATAAATTTTTTAAAAGTTTTTTATTTACCTACAAATAGAGCTGTCAAAATGGGCTGGCTCAACCCAACCCAACCCAACCCTAACGGGCTACAAGTAAAGCATGTCAAAAACAGTATGAAAAGGAAATACAATAGTGAAGAAGCAAAGTAGAAAATAGTGAAGAAAAGAACAGTAGCAACAACAAATAATATGGTATCTGATACATATAATACTCTTCAATTTAGGACGATTCAAAGATATTGACCCACTCCAAAAAAATTGATTGCTCCATATGTATACAATATTTCAGTTTTTAAATTCTAATATGATATGTCTCATCTATAAATCTAGTTCTTCAATTAGTACTTTAAAATTACTCAGCTATCACTAAAATAATGTAAAGAATCAAAATATGACCATAGACTCTATGTCTAGTCAAATACTGAAATATAATAGAACAAAGAGATGAGATGGTAAAGGCTAGACGTAAAGATTAAAACAGTAAAGGCTAGACGTAAAGATTTTGAAAACCGTTGTTTTGAATTTAATATTCCCCCTAGAAAAATTTCAAAAACAGTGTCTACTAGATGAAATTCTTTATATGAAATGCTTAAAGTTGCTTATGAATATAGAAAAAATTTACAAATAGTTTGGAATGCTCATAATTCAAATATGGATTATAGACTTAGAGAAACTGATTGGGATGACGTAAAGGATCTTATAGATTTTTTAAAAGTTTTTTATTTACCTACAAATAGAGCTGTCAAAATGGGCTGGCCCAACCCAACCCTAACGAGCTAGAGAGTTAAATGGGTTGGGACGGGCTGGCCCTTTTAATTAAAGGGCCGATAAAATAGCAGCCCAACCTAGCCCTAAGCGGGCCGCGGGTTGGGACGGGTTGGCCCTTCAACCAAAAAACGGACAACATTTCCTCTTAGAAAGGATACAAACGTTGATGTCTGATGGACACGACATCAATACATACATAAATTCATTCATGAATTACACATACTTCAGTGAATATTTACAAAACAAATACATAATAGCCAAGATACAACATTCATAAGATTCATCCGAGCAAAAAAACATTACATGATCATTATTTTTATAAACAAGACAATAAAGGAGAAGTGAAAAATTAGGCATAAAAACAAAAGTAAAAGAGGTCAAAGATTCATAGTTATAATGGAGTAATGAACTTGGGTTAATAAGAAAAT
>JAJOOO010021330.1:0-19326 GCA_029582685.1 Solanum piurae
CGGACTTATTATCCAGCTTTATATATATATATATATATATATAGATTTAATATTCACTGAATATTTCATCACTATTTTGGTGTTCACGTGAAAAATTATGTAATACGACACAAACAACTACTATATAGGGTGTTTTGTAAAAGATAAAAGTTTGGGATAAAATTTTAATTTTCAAAAGATCCCAAATAATGAGATTTGGCCCAAATACTAGAAAAAACTAGTATTTGGGAATTTGGGATATTTGCCAAAAATATTTACCAAATAATGGCAAATTGTATGGACAAACACTATTTGCCAAATTTTTCCCAAATATTATTTGGGAAATCTATGGCCAAACGGGCCCTATTAAATTGGAGACAGAAGGAGTCCTTAAAAAAACTTGAACATAGAAAGAGACCCTATATTTGATAAAGATCAAAGAAAAAACTAAGACACTTAAATTGAAGAAGTATACTAAAAAATTAAAGACTTAAATATAGAAAAAGACACTATAGATCAAACATAAAAGTAACTATAACACTAAAATTGGATACAAAAGGAGTACTAATTAAAAAGACTTAAATATAAAAAGAAACACTCTATTTAATAGAGATCAAATAGAAAAGTAAAACATTTAATTAGATATAGAAAAAGTACTTATAAAGACTTAAATAACGATTCCTATTTATAACGGAAACACATGAACTAACGTTACGCTACAAGTATCATTTTTGCTCCATCATCATCCTTATCGTCATCACTTTCAAACTCTCTATTCAAACAGAAGCTAATTACCGGCCTTGCTAGCTAGTTCTATCACATTGAAGAAAGCGACAAACGACGTTGCTTATTTCATTTTTTTTTTATAAAAAAGTTAAATAACAATAACGACGCATTCCTCGTTTTGTACGACACCGTCCATCGCTTTTTGAAAAGCGTTAAAGACAAAAGCGATAAAAATGATTGCGTCACTTTTCTGTTACTTTTGACCGTCCTTTTTCAACAATTTTTAAGTAGTGATATTTATGCATCAAATATAAATAAAATATACATATCATGATATTGAACATGATAATCTCACTTAAAAACATCATAAAGTACATATCTGATGAGAAAAATGTTATAGCGATAAATTGAACCACCAACTCTTGATAAGTTAGTTTCTACCTCCCTCCTTTTACTTTTTTTTATTTTTATATTATTTAAGTAGAAGAATACAAAAGGGGATTAAATCTTACCTCTAATTACAAGACGATGCAAAAGGGAAGGGGGAACAATAAGCTTCAATCTAAAGGTAGCTAAGATGGAGAAAAAAAAATGCTACTTTCTTTAGTCCATATTAAGTAAATTATTGGATTATGACGCACCTCTTAAAGAAAAATATTTTAGAGCATAAATAAAACGCTATTTCATTATTGCCCTTTTTTGAAAATATTTTTTGTAGTTGATTTTTCTTGTTAGAGGTCTGGTCTTGTCCCTCTCTAACTTTGTATCTTTTTTTGAACGAATAGATATGATATGAGTCAAGCCTAACCCCAGACTAACGGCTCACGACCCTGGTGATGGCTTAATTTTTTTTTAAATCGTACGATTAATTAACAGATGATGTATAATTTAAAACATGATTCAATTTTGATATGAAATATTTTGAGTTCTAGATATATAATTAACTCCTAAATTAATAAAAAGATCTATTGATGATATAATGAGAAAAAGAAGACAATAAATTGAAAAGTTTTGCCTAATATTCCTAATATTATTCTTTAATAGTCATTTTTTGCATGGATATGCTATGCTCTAGGAATAGAAAATTGATTAATAAAATTTGACTCTATTAATATTACATAAATTAATTTATAATTTTTATCTCACATCATAAAATAAGTACACAATTATTATTGAATCGACCCAAACCTTGCTAATTGAGAAAACACTACATATTATCTCATTGTCATCACTACTATAGTATATATTTTTTTAATTAATAGAAAGACTAAAGGAGAACACAAGAGCTAATTAACTTGACCCTCATGACTGGCTTCATGGTTTCAAAGCAACATAACTATGAAATTACGCTGCAGGTGCCACTTTTTTTCCGTCATCGTCGTCGTCATCATCATCACCTTCATACTCTCTATTCAAACAGAAGCTAATCACAAGCCTTGCTTCCATCCTTTCGGGGAGAAAAGACGATGCATTTCCCTTCACAATCACCATTTTAATTTGAAATAAATAAAAACTTAAATATTAAGACCAAGTTGTTACTTAGTTATGAGGGTGATACTAGCTCCTCCTCTTTGTCCTAGTATTTATAGCAACAGAATGAGTGACATTTGGAGAATATATCGAGCGGTTACTTTCTAAAGAGAGTTGTCAGCATATCATGAATCTACAACAAAATAAGCTTTTAGCAGCATTAAATATGCACTCCAACATTGTCATTAGATTCAATATAGCTATAGACTTTAGCGTCATTACAAAAAATGCTAGAATGTAATTGTCTCTAACAACTGTCTCTAAAGTGATAATTAAATCATTGCCGCTAAAAATCGTTTTTGATAAAAGGTTGTTTGAATCTTTTAACTTTTTGAGATTTGCTTTTTGCACAAAATGAGTGAAAATTTAGAAAAGATGAGAGGAAAATGTGAGAGGGTGGATTGGTGACTTAGTGCACACATAAACAATATTGAGGAAATGGAATGACATGAGGTAAGCTCATGGAAGATGTTTGGTTTTCACAGTCTACACGTACTTATTCCTTTTCATGCACACTCTTTAATTTGCCACATAGGAAAATATAGTCAAAGCTAGTCAAAAGACAAAGACATGCAAAAAAAAAGAAGGAAAATTATAATAATTTTTAAATTATTTTATTTGTAACCAATATTGGCAAACTTCAAAAATTCTTTTTCCGTTTATTCTTGTCAAGAATTTTACTAAGCTGTTAATAATATGCTATATTTGTTAGTGGACTAAGCATTTCCTTTCTATTTGTTTCTCACTTTAGAAAGATGTGTTTTTTTAAAATTTTTTATCACTGTATAGTGATGTCAGATGTGATCTTTAAATTAATGAATAAAATTAAGAGCTGCAGGGAGATTAAGCTCGATCCACCATTTCAAATCGCAGCCAATAGATGCTTCACAAAAAATAAGATTTCAATAAAAACTATATAAATATAGTTTTGCACAAATATACAAGTCCAACTTAATAAGTAAAATTAGTTATAACATCTTAACCGGATCAATTCTATACAAAACAATTCTTCCTTTGCTTATGCCTTAATGTTTTCATTTGTATGAGATCAATCTGTAAGGATTGATAGCTATCTATGGGAAGTTGAGCATGTGCAAAAATAACACTTTAGAAAGATGTGTTAGTAGTTCCAAGTCTTTATGTTTTAATAATTGTTTCTGGTCATGTAATTTGTTTTTTTTTTATGAATTAGAAGTCATAGAAGATAATTTGTTGCTAGGTTATTTATTTAAGGAAAAATTATGCGGATAAGCAAACATATACTAGTTAATTTACATAGCTATAGTTTGAATTAATTATGTCTCGCAACTTAATTTTAGCTATTTTTTCGTCGCCTCTCTCCTCTCTTCCTCTCTCTCGCCTCTCTCCTCTTTTATACATATACAAATACAAATTATCAAATATAAATTACACATATAAATATACAATTATATGACGGATATATAGATATAATTAGCCTCTCTCCACTCTCTGCCCTCTCTCATCCCTCTCCCAATCTCGCTCGCCTCTCTCTCTCTCTCAATTTCGCTCACCAAATATACAAATACATATGTATACCAATTACATATATATAATTTATCTGACATTTACATATACAGTTTGCCTCTCTCCACTCTCTGCCCTGTCTCGCTCACCTTTCTCCTCCCTCTCCCAATCTCGCTTGTCAGACATACAAACACATATGTGTATCCAGTTACATATATACAATTATTTTGACATATTTATATATACAATTTGCCTCTCTCTACTCTCTGACATCTCTCGCTCGCCCCTCCTCCCTCTCCCAATCTCGCTCGTCTCTCTCCTACCTCTAATATGTAGCTTCAAATCGCAATTAACAAAGTATAGCTATGAAGAATAATTAAACTATTTTTAAGTGGCTATATATGCAGAAATTCCCCATTTATTTAAGATTCAACTGCTTTTTCTAGATAATCTGCTTGAAGATCCTTGCTTTGCTTTGTTCTTGAATCGATAAAATACTTGTTGAAACTTCATCACAAATATGGAACCAAGCTTTGGTCATAATCGTGGAGGTATGTAAACTTGCACAAAGACTTCTTTTTATATGCGAAAGACTTGCGGATCACCATAAAAGAGCAGAGCTTCTCTATAGATATGTATTTCTTCTTTTGTTTCTTTGGTCTTATAAAAATCCCTTTATATAGGCAAGAGTTAGGATTTGGGGTATTTTGGTCTCCAAGTACTCTTCTTATCAACCTAACAGGCTGACCCAAATTAATTGAACATTTATTAAGCATGATACTGAGATTGTTAAATTGAAGTTATAATATTATAAAGTTTGGAATAAATTCTTAAATTGAATTGTTGACTGATAATTGAGAATTGCTATATATGAGACAATTTCTTCCTTCATTGAGTTAGTTATATAGGATATATTTTTTCATTTGAAAACTTATATTTCTTTTTATAACTCAAATACAATTTTAAATAATTCCTTACTCATTGAGACAAGGTACACACATATTGCACCTACTATGGACATCACACCAAATATAATATTTATCGGCAATTAATTAATAACAATAATTTAATTGTTACTATAAATAGTTTTTAAAGGTAAATAATATTCTTTAAAAATGTTTGATATCCCTAAAACCTATAATGATATTAAATCTAATGACAATTAATTAATACTGATAAATATTCTAGCACTTTTTAATAATAAATATTTATTGTTGGTAAAAGAATATTTTTGTTGACATTGAGCATCGAAAGCCAACTACCTGCGAGGGATATTTTGTGGCTATGGTAGCAGTATTTTATTGCAATAAATGGTCAATGTTGAAGATTTGACTATATAGGAATTTTTCCAACATTACAATATTCAAAAAGTCATGAATATTGAATAATATGAAGACATATATATTATCCGTTACTCATTCTATATTCGTTAATCCATATGAAATATGGTTGGGTCGGATATATTATTCGTATTTTGTTTAGTCTGTTTATATCTAATTTGGCCCGTTCATTTATTATTACTATTGATATTTTTTGTTTTGAACTCTCTTAATGAATTTTTTGTCTAGAAACCTGACGAGAAAGTACCACAATTTGCAAATTCACTTGAACCTAATTAAATTACACACAATCTTGTAAAAATCATGAGAATTACATGTTTAGGTAGTAGAATATTCATGCCACGACATTAATTAGTTTATTTTTCGTCTTAATTTAAATATCTTAATTTAATTAAACATAAATTTAAGAAATAAAAAAAGATTTTGAAATCTTGTGATTTTAAATTAAGGATGCGCGTAATCCTTTAAACGATTCAGTTATCTATTTATATGTATATTTATATATATACTATCTTAAAAGTATGAACTTCGAAACTTGAATATTAAATTACTATAATATCCCCAAGTAAAAACACTCAATTTAGTATATTTTATATTTATTAATTATATTATATTAAAATAGAAACTTTTTTCACATTGAAGGATTGTGACTTTTTCGAAGGGTTGCGACTTTTTTAAAGGATTGTGACTTTCCCGAAGGGTTGTAACTTTTCTGATGAGTTGTGACTTTTTTGAAGGGTTGTGACTTTTTCAAAGGTTGTGACTTTTCCGATGAGCTGTAACTTTTTCGACGGGTTGTGACTTTTCTAATTAATAAGACACAATTAGCACCTATTTAGTATTTATACTACCAATTGTTAACTATAAATATATGAGTTTTCTCTCATTTTTAAACTACAATTTTTTTAAACTTTTCTACTCTTCTTCTTCTTAAAAAATCTCAAGTGTGATTTGCAACAGTTGAATAAGTTAGAAGTTCAACGAAATTTGAGGTATCACACAAAAAAGAGTTGGTGAACAGATTGTGGCAAATCATTTAACAATTCGTACTTGTATTTTTCTCCTATGATATTCATCACATACATACTTCGGTATTATTTATATCATTTCAAAACATTAATATTGATTAGTATGACATTCACGTGCGTAGATGCACGTGCAACACACGTGTTCGAGAACTAGTTCTATTTAATACATATCAAAGAGAAAAATAAGACACTTAAATTAGAGACAGAAGGAGTGCTCAGAAAGACTTAAATATAGAAAGAGACACTATATCTATATTTGATACAATAAAAAAAAGAAAGTAAGACACCTAAATTGGATACAACAAGAGTACTTAGAAAGACTTAATATAGAAAGAAACACTCTATTTAATACATATCAAAAAGAAAAGTAAGACACTTAAATTATCAGATACAAAAGATCAAGTACTTAGAAATTAAGAGTTAAAGATAGAAAGAGACACTATATATATATTTGATACATATCAAAGAGAAAAGTAAGACACTTAAATTAGACATATACAGAATACTTAGAAAGACTTAGAAAAGAGACACTATTTAATATAGGTCGAAGAGAAAACTAAGACACTTAAATTATCATAAATAGAAGATCAAGTACTTAGAAAGACTTAAACAAGGATTCCTATTTATAACGGAAACACATGAACTAACGTTACGCTGCAGGTGCCACTTTTTTTCCATCATCATCGTCATCATCATCATTTTCTAACTCTCTATTCAAACAGAAGCTAATTACCGGCCTTGCTAATTCTATCGGCCTGTTGTAGGAACGAAAATGAAATATTTGAGCCATTTCTAAGATGTCTTTAAAAATAATAGTACTAATTAGTTAGTGATGAAGGGATATATATGTGCTATACTACAAACAATCTATCCTGTTATTTATAGCATTGAAATGAGTGGCATTTGCAGAAAATATCGACTCATTTTTTCCAATTAGTCCCAAAGAGTTGTCTTATCTTTAGTAGTGTTGATTGAAGCTTTAGTTAAGACCACACATTGTAATGGCATGAGGTAAGCTCATGGTGGCTACTTGTTTTCACAATCCACACGTGCTTATCCCCTTTCATGCACACTCTTTTGCTTCAAATGATTTGCCAGCTTGGAAATATATGTATGGGTAGTCATAAAGGCAAAAAACTAAAGAAAATGATGATACTAGTTCGATTTCTCTAATTCAGTTTATGTGACGATACATTTTTATTTTTATCAACTTCAGAAAAAATAACACACTTTTAAATTTGAAAACACTAATTTAATTTAACCTTACTCTCTTTATTTTATCTTTACTAGTTCTCAAACACGTGCGTTGCACGAATGCACGTGTATTTAAAACTAAATAATAATTTTTTGAAATAACAAAAATAATATTAGAATAAATGTGTGATGAGTTATACTGATTTTGAAAGGGAAATAATAGCTTTTGTCTGATTTAAACTTCGATGTTATTTCATCTTTGAATTTAACAAAAATAATTAGTTAAATTGTGTATATATAATATCAAAAGTAACATGACAAACTATTAAAATTAATATATTTCATGCGATGCAACACCACATTAGATAAATAACTTCAAATTCTAAAATATAAGTACATTTAAAATATATCATCTCATGTATAACAGAATTTTTATATAGTAATCCATGTAATTACATATTACTATATTAAGGAGTGCAACCCAAGTAATAGCATAAAGAACCAACAACTTTGATTAACTAATCAAACATCACTTGAGAGGTAAACTACCACAAATGGACTCTTGACAAGATATCAAAAGAAAAAATTACATGAATAAATAGATATATATTAGTTAATTATTTAATATAGCTATAATTTGACGATATTACTTTTTGCTACTAACATATATCCATATTCACGTGGGGCATGTCCGAGTTTGTATATAGGAGTATAATTCAATTTCTATCAATTATACAAACTATACTATCTCTCCATAATTCTTTTACCTTTTTTACTCCTTAATTCACTCAATACAATAAGATTTCAAAATTTGAATTTTTTTATCTTTCCCCCTCAAATCGTGCTTAACTCAACACAATCGGGTTTCAAAATTTTCTAATTTTCTTATTTCCCTTTCAAATTGTGCTGTACTCAACACAACTGCTTCCATTTTTTTTATTTTCTTTTTTTCTACAGGCGGTTTTCAATCTCTTATTTTTTTATTTGTATTTGTATATCCCTATGATTTCTTCTAGTTTTTCAATCATCTCCATAGATACATACGTGAAGCCTAACCATTTTTTTCAAATATTTTGGACATAAAGAAGCTATTTTACAGGAATTGAGAAATTTTTTCCAGTTTTTTCCTGTGTGTCAACCCATTAATACTTTGGTGATATGACTTTTAGTTGATTTTTTTGCAAAATCTTTATGGAAACCTCCGAAGAGAGTAGGGGGAGCAGTACATGAAGTCTCACCATTTTTTGGGCACTTAAGAGCCATTTTATATAAGTTAAATGATTTTCTTAGCTTTTCGTATGTGTTAGCCCATGAATATTTTGGTGATATGACTTTTCGTCGATTTCTTTTGCAAAACATTTACAAGACCCTTTGTAGGGAGTTGGGGGAGAAGTATGGAAGCCTAACCATTTTTTGCACATATTTTGGGCATTTAGGATCCATTTGTATAGGAATTGGGTGGTTTTCTCAGTTTTTCGTGTGTGTTAGCCCATTGAATATTTTGGTGATATGCCTTCTAGTCGGTTTTTTTGCTAAGCCTTTACGGAATTCTCCGTAGGAAGTTGGGGCAACAATACATCAAGCCTCACCTTTTTTTGCACATATTTTGGACATTTATGAGCCATTTTACAGGAAACGGGTGGTTTTCTTAGTTTTTCGTATGTGTTTGCCGATGAATATTTTGATGATGTCGCTTCTGGTTGATCTTTTTTGCAAAACCTTTTTGAAAGCCTCCGTAGTGAGTTGGGGAGCATTACGTGAAGTCTCACCATTTTTTGCACTTATTTTGGGCATTTAGAAGCCATTTTACAGAATTAGCCGATTTTCTCAAAGTTTCGTGTGTAACGCCCATGAATATTTTGGTGATATGGCTTTCGGTCGATTTGTTTCAAAACCTTTACGGTGCCCTCCGTCGAGGGTTTGAGGAGAAGTACGTGAAGCCTCACCAGTTTTTGCACATATTTTTGTCATTTAGGAGCCATTTTACATAAATTAGGTGATTTTCTCATTTGTTTTGCGTGTGTTAGCTATGAATATTTTGGTGATATGACTTTCGATCGATTTTTTGCAAAACCTTTACGAAATCCTCCGTAGGGAGTTGGGAGAGTAGTTTGCAAAACCTCACCATTTTTTGCACATATTTTGCGCAATTGAAAGCCATTTTTACAGGATGTAGACGATTTTTTCCTATTTTTCGTGTGTGTTAGCCCATGAACATTTTGGTGATATGACTTCCGGTCAATTTACTTGCAAAACCTTTATGGAATCCTCTGTAGGGATTTGGGGAGAATTAAGTGAAGCCTCACCATTTTTTGCACACATTTTTGGCATTTTGGAGCCATTTTACAAGAATTAGGTGTTTTTTTTAGTTTTCTGTGTGTGTTAGCCCATGAATATTTTGGTGATATGACTTCCTGTTGATTTTATGCAAAACCTTTACGGAACCCTCCTTAGGAAGTTGGGAGAGAAGTACGTGAAGCCTTATTTTTTTTTTGCTCATATTTTGGACATTTAGGAGTTATTTTATAGGAATTAGACCATTTTCTTAGTTTTTCGCGTGTAACGCCCATGCATATTTTGGTTATATTGCTTTCGAACGATTTATTTTGCAAAACCTTTATAAAACCCCGTAGGGAGTAGGAGAAGTAGTACGTGAAGCCTCGCCACTTTTTGCACATATTTTAGGTATTTAAAAGCCATTTTATAAGAATTACATGATTTTCCCAATTTTTCGTATGTGTTAACCCATGTATATTTTGATTAAATAAGTATTATTCTGCTATTTAATGCATGTTGAGTTTGTCCGTGCGGGCTACGAGACAAGGGTGATTTAATTGCATGATTGCTTGAAATAACTTATTATAGAGGATATGCCATGCGTACGGCCAGGGCCGTCTTAATCCTTAGGTCACTAAAGTCATCGCTTGGAGCCCATATTTTTGGAGGGGGCCCATTTTAAAAAAATAATTACTTATATATGTTGTTTTTTTAAAACAAATTATTTGTACGAGTGCTATGATTTCTACTAATGAAATTGCATATGACATGAATATAAATATGATTTTCGTAAGAAATAATTTGATGAAAATATGGATAACGAAATCACTAAGTCCCTTGAAGAATCTTTAGAGTTGATTACGTTATATAAGTAGAGTAGATCAAACTATTTTTTCACTTCAAAATAAATTTGAACCAATTGAAGCATATAAAAATATTTTTGATTTCTTATTTAGTGGTAAAATATTGAGATTACTAGATGATTTTTTTTTTAAAATATTGTCTTAAGCTTGAACTTTCTTTAACACATACTAGTTATTTTGAATTGATGGTTTAGATTTATTTTTTGAATTAAAAGTGTTAAAGATAAATAATACAAGTAGAAGATAATGTTGTAATGAAAATACTCAATCAAATAAAAAGACTTGATTCTTTTCCAAATACACATATTGATTATAAGATAATGTTAACAGTTCCTGTAACCGTTGCTTCAACCAAATTTTTCTTTGTTCGAAATTAAAATTGATTAAATCTTCTTTAAAATCAACAATGTCTCAAGATAGATTGAATGAATTAGCTATATATATTATCATTTGCAAAGAAATTATTAAAACAAATTGATTATAAAACAGTACTTATGACTTTGCATATGAAATAGCTAGAAAAGTATATTTTAAATAAAAGTACATATGATGGAAAAAAATTAGGGCTCCTCTCTTAAGTTTCGCTTTAGGCCCCCAATGTTGTTGAGTCGGCCCTGTGCGTACCTAATATTTTTTTCTGATTGATATCGATCTATACCATATGTTGACATGTCATGAGATGCATCGAGGACATTATATTATTGTAAAGTGCGTTGATATCATTAACACTATCACATGGAGATCATCCGTGCCAAGTACATAAACCTCGCGAGTTCTCCATAGGTCAGATCAACCAATAGAAAAGGCACATGTATATTAATGCATTGAAAAATATGCAGTAACTTCAACATTAATTGATTTATTAAGTACAACTTATTGCAAGTTCATTTTAGAACATAATAAGTAAAAGAGATGAACATATAGAAGAATGTAGAAAGTGCAATTAATTATATTGATTTAGCAAAACTTATGAGCAACATTCAAAGGAACAACAATCATACAAGTCACTCCCCTCTTTGTGAGCACATTCAAGGCAATTAAAGAAGCAATATGGTGTACAATCTCCTGCATTTCCAATTTTGCAACAAATTGCAAGGAATAAAATCATCACCAAAAATATTATTAACATTAATTGATTGCTCCTTTTCTTTGCCATTTCTTCCTCTCAATGCTTGAACATTATATTTATCCCCTAGCTCTCCAAATTTATACATGGAGAAATGCATCCTTTCACCTACAATATATTATAAAGAAATAAAGTAGATTCTTGACATAATTCATAGCACGTTGTTCATAATTATAAATAATAGACTCGATCATACATAATTTTATAGTATATAAGGAATTATTCCACATGTATTGTATTTTTTTAGTGCAACTTGCAAGTATTAAATACAATTTTGAATACTCTTCCATCCAAAAATATAGGTATATATAAATACAATTTGTCCCTCCTTTCTTCTCTAAGGATGTTTCCTTTCTCGTTGAAGACTTCATTACTTGCCTTTGACATTTTTTTATGACAAGGGAAACTCGCAATCGCTATCCTTTGGGTGGGCACAGGGTAAAAACCCCCACTCCTATACAATAGCTCGCAAACCACACAGGAGAGATAACCCACACTAGATAGACAAGCCTGTAGGTGCAACAAGTTCAACCCAAAAGGCAAACCCCTTGCTAGCGACTAGCAAGGGGTTTCGAACTTAAGACCTCCAACATGAATCGGAAGTCCCAAGACCAAACCATTGAGCCACCCCTAAGGGTCTCGATATTTATGGATAGTAAACGAAAAAATAATAGTAATATTACAACTAACAAGCAAGCATTAATCAAAAAAAGGCTAAGTCAAAAACATCCAAGTCTTCTCTGAATCTATCAAACACAACCTTATACTACTGGTTCAACATTCTATTCTGCTAAAAGCTAAATGGAGATCAAACAGGATCGCGGTTTAAGTAATACACATACAACCTCTGCTTTAGTTGATGCCTAGCGAAATTGATCTGCTAGAGGTGAAGATCATGGTTTAATTGAAGACTTTGAAGATCAAGCAGGATTGTGATATGGATATTAATCTACATTATCACAACTTCTGCTCCACGAGATGCTCGCTGAAAATTTGTTATCTCCGCGAGTATTTGGAGAGATTTTTTATCTTCCATTCCACAAAGCTTGATTACCATTTTGACCAGTGCTGGAGACTTGGCCAACAAAACCTTTATAACTGTCCTGAGGTGATTAAATGTTGTATGTGAGAAGGTTGCAGGAATCTCATCAACAGCATCGCAGATAATATTCCCCATCAGGATCGATACATGGACACCTAAGAGAGATGATGAAAGTCATTACATATATAGAAGAGAAAGAGAGGGAGCTTCTTATCAAGCAAAGAGCAAACGAAAGCTCAAAGAATTCACCAAGATATGCAAATTAAGGCGTACGTTTCAGACAATTGGAAGCCTTGTAATTGGTATAAGTCCAGCGGAAGAAAATGTCAAAAATCAGGATGACTCAAAGTCAGAAAGATAGTACATCGGTTAGAATGCATTATTACAATTAAGTCATGAAGCAACGTTACCTGGAAATGGGATTGATTCTCGAGAGCAGGAATAGTCTAGCTCAAAGATCTTGGCTAGATCATGTTTCGTCTTTACAGAAAATTCAATGAGTTTTGAATCTTCATCGGCGTTTCAGCACTAAATGCTCAAGCAACGGGGTAAAGTATTTAATCAAGTTTCAATTGCGGAATTCTCCATTTCCTTGATACCTCACTAAAATTTCATCGATTACACCATGCATCAAGAAGTACATCAAGGGGCCGGAAGTAAACGTGCGTTGTGTTTTCCCATTATGAGGCATCATATTAAATGATCTGCAGAAAATAAACAAGAATACAATATCCGGTCACACTACATGGACAACACATTGTTAAATTAACACGCGACAACGGTAATATCCATGACTTGCATAATTACAAGAAAGAATCCAGAATATTATTATGATCTATTGGATAAACAAATGAACATAAACTGAAATCATGAATTGCTACAGGAGGTTTTCCAATTTTACATCAAACTATAGCAGTTTTATTACCTTTCTGTTTCATTTTTTAATCTTTTGTACTTAGAGTCTGTTTAATCTTAGTAGCTTCATCACCACAATAATGTACATAATCGTGAGGTGACTTGGTACGTCTAACGACAACAAAAACTGAATAATCTTAGTAGCTTCATCACCACAATGTACTCGTGACGTGACTTGATACGCGTAAAGACTCTAAACAAAAAATAATCCTGCCATATATATAGAACAAACGCAATATGAATGCTAATTTTGCTATTTCAATATAATTGATTGACTAAAAAATTTGTACTAATTACGGAAGTTCAATATATTTTTTCTAATTGCAAAATTAATGAAAAGTTACCCACTTAATTATTTTAATTACACCTCTTCTTCTCCCTCAATTGTAATTTATATCTCATTTAAACCCATTAAACCTCTTTAATTACTCCCCAATCATTCAACTTAACCATCCATATATTCTGCAATCTTTTTCCACAAATTCAAAACATGGGAGAAGGTAATCACAATGATATGTATTCTTCTTTTTCTGATTATGATTTCAAGGAAGCAAATATAGTTTTATGTCAATACTCAAATTGAGAATAATATTTGGCTTTATTTTATTTTTATTGTTGTTGTTTATTTTGATCATAAATATGTAAATGATATTTCTTTTTGTCAAAATATTACTATCTTATAAAGTTATTTATTGTTTCAATTTTGAAGGTTGTTTCTTTCTCTACACCATGTTTGTTCACTTCATGGGGTTCCTACAGAGAGGAAGATGAAATTCTTAAACAAAGCAGCATCTACCTAGAGATAAAATTTGGTATTTGTCCGTAAGTTTCTTGCTTAATTTTATTCTGATACATTGTCTTATTAAAATTTATACAAGTAAAATTCTATTAGTTTTTTGTTATATATCCATCAAAAATGAAATACTTGACTTGCTAATTTTACAAACTCCTATATGAATATAATTTTCATGATATATCCATTTAATTTTTGGAAGATATGACTGAAATTAGATGAAAAAGATAAATAAAATTATCTTATTATTGTAAAAATAAGAAGAAGTTAATCTTTTATGTGTTTATTTTATATATATATAGACACAGACTCATTGAATAGTTATACATTTTATTTTAGTTTTACATTTTTATTCCTATGTATTCATTGAATTATTTTTAATTATCTAAAATTTTAATAAGTTCCACCTATAATATATAATGAGAGATATACTATGAAAATTCTTATATAAATGATTGTACTTAAAAACAAAAATATATATGTTTTAAATAACCCAGATGTATATATTGGTGTGTGAAATAATGCTAAAAACATGTTCTTTTAGTATTTTTCTTTCATATAAAAAATAGTGGCATTTTCTAAATCATTATTAAATTAAGATATAACTTATAATACACAAGAAAATAGATAGAAGTGAAATCAATATATATTAAAAACAAGTGTATATTTTCATTTATTGCTTAATATTACATTTTCTAAAATTTTGTATCAATCTAAAAATTACAAATAGAACAATTGATAAAACAGTGTTATGATCGGAGTTCATAGAAAAAAATGTAAAGTTATTTGTTGAAATTACAAAAATTAAAGCAACATATTTTTTTTCATCTTATCTTATTTATTTTTTGTTAAAATTTAAAATCTAAAATACTTTAATGATATATCTTTTTTACCAAGAACTACAATTTTTTTTTTCTTTGGTCTCTATTTTTTCTTCATTTGTGTTAATTTTTTCTTCATTTGTGAGCACTTGAACTCACAAATATCCACAAATAATAATAAAGATAACCTTACTTTCCTAACAATCAAGAAGAAAAAAGCATGTTGATTAACATATTTTTCAAATAGATAGTCGGGCAGACAATTAATCTCTTCCCCAATCAATATGGAACTTCGACCCACTCTAACAAATATAATTTCGATCAAATATAGATCCATCACCTAATGAAACTTATACTACACAAAAGTAACAACATATTATCATGGTAAAGTGTCTAATATGAAATGAATATGATTCGCAACAAATGATAGCATATTCGTATCTTTAAGACTCGTGGAAAAGGCAAATCAAGCAACGGATGAAGACGTTGAGTTTGTTAACCATCGTTTTTCCTCTCAACACACCATTTTATGAAGGAGTCCTTACCAGACAGATCACTATGAAACTTTACAATGACAAAAGCGACTTATTGATAACTAATACATTTGCATTTTCCTCTAGAAAACTTTCAATATGGGAAGGAGGTATGGATATACGAAAAGAACAATTGACAAGTGTTCGGAAGATTGTGCATTTATTTTATATTTTTCTCTTCTGTTTTTAGTGATTAAGATCATAAATACGATGTTGTGTTATTTATTGTAGTTACGTTCTCTCTATTATTTCTCTTTATTTTATATATTATATAAATTTTTCATTGTTGTAAGTTTATAATTTATGGTTCAAAATAGTAATTTATGATTTTGTTAGGAATCAACTAACTACTAATTAATACTGGGTAAATATATATTGACATCTTATTGTCTTTCATAACCGCGCGAAGCACGGATAAATTCACTAGTGTTATATAATATTGAATTCTAAACCAATTTTTTTCTATATAGTCTGCGCCATTTGATGAAAGAATTACAAGTGAACACTAAATCTAAACAAAGAAAGACACAAAACTAGTGATTATTATTACTAAACCTAAAAAGGAATTCTAAACCTGCACAAGTCACAATGTTATTGATATTTATTACTCCTAAAAAAGGAATGCTAAAGATTTACTAGCTCCGTCCATTTTTAGTTGTGATATTTTCCTTTTTTAGAATCAAACTATAATAACTTTGACTAACGTTTTACGATGTATTTTTTCATCATATTAATATGTAAAAAATTGCAATTTATAATACTTTTCGTATAGTTTTTGAATATTTAAATTTTTTTGTTAAAATATTGAATTAATGTAATCTAATTTAACTTTGAATATTAGTCAATTTGATTTTCGAAAAACACAATATGACAAATAAAAGTGGACAAAAAAAGTATTGAACTAATTCAAAATAATAATAAATGACAATTTCGTCTATTCTAGAATCTTTTAACAAAAGACAAAAAGTTCAATCAATATTTTTAAGATATGTTATTATTATTTTATTTAAAATAAAATAATACACGAACGTATGATCAAGCCAGTTCAACCGTTATATAATATAGAGTAGATATAGATATATAGATATAAATAAATGATTTACAGTTTACTACTTAATGCAAATTAGTGAATAAATTTTAATTTTAAAATGATCATTACATGATAACTTTAAACGCCCCAATTTGGTCTTACCGGTGACTTTTTGACATGATTGTTTGCATCTTTATAATCCATTCGTTTCTATTTATATGTCATTTTATTAAAAATAAATATTGCTTAATATTTGTCATTTCACAAAATCAATACATAAATAACATTATCATTCTTATATTACATTTGAGAGTTACTAGCTTTGAAAGTATGAATTTGACCAACATAAGAAAATTAAATGATATAATTCATATTTATTAGCCAATTTAATTAATAAAATAAAATAATTTATGCTCATTTATTGAAAACTTGACTTTAAGGTAAAATTTAATAAGAATACAATGATAAACTTATATAACTCTTAAGAAACATGAAATTGAAAATGCTAACATATAAATAGAAACCAAAAGAGTATTAGCCATGTTCGGGTGTCGGGTCGGTGTGGGTGTGTGTGGGGTTGGGGTTGGGGTTTGGGGAGTCTCTTTGTGCCTTTACTTTTCAACTGCGTGACTCCAAAATAATGCAAGGAAAGATGAGCAGAGAGTCACTAACATAAAGATAGTCAACCTTGGCGATAGACAATATCAACCAATGTTTTCTATTTGTCCAACTTGTGTTTTTTTATGCGAGCGAAGTAGTGGTGGTGTCAGAAATTTCACGAAGGGTGTTCAAGTGCTAAAGTGAACCTGCTTTTTTAAAAAAGTGAAAAAATTGATACTAGTGAGATTCGAACAAACGAACACTTTAAATTTGTGTCTCTTTACTCTTTCGAGGTGTCTGAAATCACTAGGCTACATCATATTATTATTTCAAAGGTGTCCAAAATATGTTACTTAGCCACTTTATTTATCATTTTACTTCTATATATGGTATAATTATTCGATAAAGAGTGTCCATTTAGACACCCTGACATAAGGATAGCTATGTCACTAGTGAGAAGGCAGATATTTTCGAACCATGTGTCACTAAGATAAATCAATCACTATGACCATCTTCCATCCAACACTATTTTTTACATTAAATTCCATTTTGATGTAAAATTTAGTGTTTAGGGTCCAGCCAAACACTATGAATATGAATAGTGTCACACCAAATTTAATGTAATACTATTCATCAATACTAAATAACTTTTTCACTATTTTATTGTTATTTGTATCATATAATATTTTTGAAAATATAAATAAAATAAAAATAATAATATAATATTGAAGAGAGAGAAAAATATAAAGAGAATAATGTTTTTTTAGTGTAAAATTTAATGTAGTGAATTAGAGTTGAATTACACTAAAATGATGTTGACACTATTTTAGTGTAAAATTTGATGTTAGACCATCTCAAATCCAACACCAAATCTTGTTTTGATGTAAAATTTGATATTTTTGGGCTTCAACTAGACACTATTTTAGTGTGTAAATAATGTCACGTCAAATTTTATAGGACACTATAGTCTATTCACAGTAACGTTCACATTTTTTTTTTACCGTAGAAAGATATGTATGATTAATTAGAAGAGGAAATGATGGACTATAGAGCTTCTTTGACTTTTCTATAAGACTACAATACAACGTGGCAATAATTGCACATTGGCCTACTCCAAGACTTCACAAGTCAAGGCGGCACTTTCCCTCTTTTGTCTAAAATGTTACTGTTTTGATTTTAACTTATTTTTTGTTGTCTTTTTAGAAATTTCACTCAATTTTTTTGTTTTTTTGTTATTACTCCGGACTACAATAATAACTGCACATTGACCTACTCCAAGACGCAGTATTATTGTACTTTTATTGTCCAGTTTCGCTGCAATTTCTTTGATGGTAGACAGACTATTCCGCTTCAAAATGTTTGTTTATCGCACTTGTAATTCTAACAATCAATTGAACATGTTTCTCTCTCAGTTATTCATTCTCTTATTGTGTATTCAAACAATCATCATATCTGCTGCTGCCACTAACATTCATGAAAACGTTGCCATGTCATGTGGTGCCTCTGCTAATTACCATGCACCAGATGGACGACTATGGCTTGGAGATTCAAGTTTCACTTCCTCATTTCTACACTTAATTGGAAAATCTATTAATTCAAGAGTACCTCACCAAGCTGCCTTGTTGGATCCAGTTCCTTATAAGTCTGCTCGAACGTCTCGCCATCAGTTTACCTACAAATTTTCAGTGAAACCAGGACACAAGTTCATACGCCTGCACTTCAAACCAGCTTCATACAAAGGTTTCATCAAGTCCAAACCCATTTTTACTGTCAAAACTGATCAGCATACCCTGCTCAGTGACTTCATACCTACCCTTGTTGCAGGCGTCAACTATTTCAAAAAGGAATTTTGCATCAATGTAAAAGAAAGTGAAACATTAAGCATAAAATTCATACCATCTCGAAAATCAAGCTTTTCAGAAGACACTTATGCTTTTGTTAATGCAATCGAGATTGTTTCCATGCCCTCTGGTCTGTATTTCACACCAGATGGCGATCAGGGAGTCCCTGTTGTTGGACGAAATTACAGATTCTACATTGACAA
>JAJOOO010021331.1:0-29791 GCA_029582685.1 Solanum piurae
TCTCTTCATATACGATGGAGACATAACACCGTAAGACAACTGCTCTCTAGTGGAATTATCACAATTGACTATGTGAAGTCAAGTGATAATGTGTCAGATCCACTAACGAAAGGCCTAGTAAGAGAGGCAGTTGAAAGATCATCTAAGGGAATGGGTTTACGGTTTAGGACAAGCCATCATGGCGGTAACTCTATCTAGTAGACTGAAGATCCCAAGAGCTAGATTCAAGGAGAAAAACAAAGGTCGACATTGTCAATCAACTCATTCCATTCTCATGATGAAGACAATGTTCAGGAACGAGGTTGAAACATTAAGGCTTGTTAATGAGTTAATAAAGCTTAAAGTTTTAATAAATTGCTAAGTTTGGAAGATTTGACCAAATAGTGTATCTACGAGATGACACGGTTAGAAATCACCTATGTGAGTGTGAAGTGTAAGCCGCTTCAAAGAGAATTTTTCGTCAAAAGCCTATTCTCTATACACTCATGAAACCAAGAGGTGTTCATGGCTGAAACAAACACAATCATAAGAACCATAAACGGTAAAAGGGTTAATTGTGTGACATGTGATTGTCTAGGTATACACCAAAGCTCGACGGTTCAAGGTTATCGCATCTACCGATTGACTGAGTATATCCGACATATGTTCAGTACGGAAAGTCCAAGGGGAAACCTACTTATCCAAATGCAATTGATCCTTGCTTATAAAGTACACACTCGTCCATGCATTACCTATGTTATAACCATTCCCCATTCATGTGGGGGATTGTTGGGTATATAGTAAGAGTTAATGGGAAATAGAGGGAAGATGAAAAGAGAGAAACTTGAAAAGTTCTCTTTTGCTTTAGTAAAAAGGCATTTCTCCCTCATTGGTAGTGGAATGAAAAATAGAAGTGTTTAAATAGAGAAACACTTCTATTAGTTGTTAAAAAGGTTGGAAAGAGGAATCCCCCTTGCGCCGTCGTTGTCGTCACTTGCTCGGCTTTGGTTTTGGAAAATTATCGATGGAGAGATTATTTTTGGACAAAGTTTGTTTTAATTATCTAGTTATTTATTTATTTAATTAATTAAATTAAATTAAATGGCCAAAATATTTCAATTAGTTAATTAACCGAAATGTTCCGATCCAACTCGAATCTGCGCAATCTGTTCTATTTAAAACACTTTCCTATTTTAATTTGCATTTCTCCGCCGTTGGAGAGGACTATTCTAAAAGGTTGCAACTTTTAAGAACAACCATGACCATTTGAAAGGTTACAAACTTTATGGAATGGTCGTGTGGTTTCTGAAAGGTTGCAACCTTTCGGAACCAGTTCCTCTTGGCTATAAATACCCGTGATTCTTCAGATTTTTACTTACAAAATTTTTTGATTTCTTCTTCTTCTTCTGCACAAATTTTCATCGTATACTTTACTCTCGTTGAGTGGCTAGCTGGCACCAGAGTTTTGGGTATCAATACATTGGTGATTGAGATCATTCTATCCTGGGAGGACATATTCCAAATCAAACCTCGGATACATGAGGGGAATAATTTCCTTAAGGTGACACTGTGCATTCAGTGGGCTTGATCTTCTTTCCATTCTTTTTTTTTTTAGATTCTGGTACGTTTTTACAGATTTTAGTTTTGTGAATTAATTTCTGTTCATTACTGGTTCGTTAAACTTTGGTAACTTCGTATTTCTGCAAAGTTTGTTGTAATCAGTAGTATTGTTTTAGACACAGATTGCATAACACTTTATATCACCATATCTTCTTGTAAAGCCCCAAAACCAAGCTAATATTTCAAAGCTCCGAGCATTGTCTACTGAAAACTATTGTCATGGTGCCTATGTCAGATTGTACACACATTGGTGTATTACATGGTGTATCAAGTTAAAGTAACTTGTAACAAAATGTACCTATATCATGTACTTGCCACTAAAATATACTGATAATATAAGAGTTGTTTCCATTGTTGGTGTATAAGTGTAACATCTCGCAACTAGAAAGAAGTTTAAAATTTGGAAATAGTTACTTTTGGAAAGTATAAGGAAATCTGGAAAATTGTAAGTAAGTTAAAGTTGAGTTTTTGGTCAACTTCATACGGCCATATCTACTAGCTCATGATGAGTTAGGTGTAGTTCCAGATATGGTTGGGAAGCTCTTGGAATGATCTTTCCAACGCCGGCAACTTGCGCGATTTCGAGTTCGTATGAGCAAGGTATCCCCTTTTGAAGTTGGGCTGTTGGATTAAGGAAATGCCCAATCCGGAAATATAATGGGTATTTTAGTCTTTTCACTACCCTATTATTTGAATCTAATTTTAGGAGTTTAATATGGGTCAATTCAGAACTTAGTCAGTTTTAGAACTTGGGATTTCTCACTAGGGCTAAGGAGAAAGAAGAAGGAGAAAAGGGTAAATTCATCAAGATCGATCAAGAAAGTTGGTGTTTCGCCAAGGTTTTGCTTCTACCAGGTATGTGAGGCTCTCATAACGTTGGGATCGTTCTCCTACGTGCCAAGCATATGTATTTCAGTTTGGATTCGTCCTAAAAGCATTTGAATATTGATGATCTTGATATCTACTCTTGAATTCATATATTGTTCTTGAATTTGACTGAGTTGGGAAGTTTCTAAGTTCGTTACGTCGCATGATAGGGTTGTTTCGAATTAAATTCTTAGGTACATTGTTGGGTATATGTATCTAAAAGTGATTTAAGGAAAATAATCGAGCTTGGGAGGATTTGGGGAAGAAAAATGAAGAAGAAATTTCGTCGGGTGAAATTGAGGGGTAGCCGCGCGTTCCGCACCTAGTGCCCAGATTTGAACAGTTCAGCTTCTCATCGCAGAGCTGACACGAGGTTTTCTGCCTCAAAAGATATTTTCAAAACAAAAAATTAAATTATGCCTCCGCGTCGCGGACCCACCTTCAAATGTTGATTTTTCGGTCTTTTCTCATGTTTAACTATCTAGAATCATTCCTAAACATCATGAGATCTTCCTAGTTAAAAATATTAATTCTTGAATCCATACTTCAATTCAAGGATCAGTTAAGAGAAGTCAAGAGTCAAGTTCAGATAAGTTCTTAAAGTTTTTCAAAAGCCTTTCACAAATGTTTTAACTTTGTTTTAAGACTTAAGTTTCGAGTTCAATAAAGAAGTAAAGTTGAAGATCTTCTCTTCAAAGAAGTATATGGGGACTATGTATTCCCAAAGAGATTTAAAAATATTTTCACATTTTAATAAGAACGGAAACTGAGATTTCCAAAGAGCCTTCTGGCTAGTTTTCAGAAAAGAGTAATAGCTTTCTAAATGAAGCAAGAAGGGGAAACTGAGATTTCCAAGGTAGCCTTTGAGCTAAGTTTTTGAGCACTAATCTCAAATCACAAAAGAAGTAGGTTTTTAAAACATAAAGAGCTAGTATATTTTTGGGAGTAGTATTGATCACCGATATGGGGGAGAGTTCAGATAATTCACAGCCCCCATAAACCATGTAGCCACCATGCGTAGAACAAGGTCATACTTTTTAGATGAACCTTTTTCACAATAGACTAGTGGATCCACTTAGTAGTTCAGGTCCTATACCTTTGGCTGGATATAAGACGCGCTGGAAGCGTGAGGTAGATCATTGTATCATCACAATAGCTTTTATGTGATGGTTGTCGGTTAGAGAAACTCCCACAAAAGTTACTGTATTTTTATATACATCTTAGAGTTATATGTATCTTTGCATACACACAGACTTGACATTATGTTTTCAAACAACTTTTCTTTATATTGCACTTGTTTTAAACTGCATATATTGAAATGAGTTCAGTTAAGTATTCATGAGTTGAGAAGAGCCCAGGTAAGTGTTTCTTTCAGATTCCCTTGCAAGCCTATGATGTTTTAGCATTCCAACTCGCATACTCGTACATTCAATGTACTGATGCCAGTTGGCCTGCATCGTCTTATGATGTAGACACAGGTAATGAGGATCGGCATTCCGACACTTCGTTGATCCAGTGAGCAGTTCAGAGTCCATTGGTGAGCCTCCTTGCTTTCCGGAGGATCCATTTCATTAGTTTCTAGTTTAGTTTATTAGGATGTTGTGGGGTCTGTCCCAACATCCATCTCAGTTGTTATTAGAGGCTTCATAGACAGTCAAATGTTAGTTCTTTGAGTCTTTTCATTATCATTTCTTATTGTCAAGACTTGGGTTGCCACTTTTGGCCAAGTTGAATGTTTAACAAACATTCTCAGTTATTTCATTATTCAGTTCAGTTAAGTTCATTGATCTGTATAGATATGAATATTGTCTTCCGCTGAGTTAAGAAAGCCAGGCCAAGGGTTCGCTTGGGGCCTGCAATGGTCTTCGAGTGCCAGTCCCTCCCAGGGTGTAGGCTCGGGGCGTAACAATAAGTTAAATTCTTATTTGAAGTGCCACTTAGACATGAGATTCTATCATTTCCTTCAATTTGTGAGTTCTCTTATACTAGAATTTGTTGGCTTTTGTGTGTTTGAATAATTTGTCGAAAACATAAGTGCCAATAGTAGAAACTAAACCACCACAACAACATAGTTGTTGATCAAAGCAAGAACATAAAAATGACTCTGATGATAGAGGAGAAGGGTAACACAAGGCCCCAACGCAATAATAATTCCACGGTCAAGACAAACTATGAACCTTGTGAAAGATATATTATCTGGCTTTGGTTCCTCATCAAAATAATCCTATTAGAATTTCAAAGCAAGGACATAAAAGTGATGGCTCTTTGTCAAGCACAGAAGGAGCTTTGACCATGTAAATGCTTTGCTCGAGCCCTTCGTTTCTTTTCTCTAGTACTCATTGGCTTCCTTTCCTTTCATCCTGTATGATTTGCTAACTCATGTTAATAGCAAGAACATGCACATGATAAATCATATATCATATCATATAAAAGAGAACCTTAGGTTCGCCTACTTGACACCACCACAAATTAGGATTCCCTTTAAATTTATTTAATTCTAAAACTAGCCTTTCCCTTCTCTCAGAAACCTTAATAACCGTCACCACCATTTTACAAATTAAGACCCCACCAAATCTTCCATATGTATAAATATCAGCCCCCCTTTGAACTTACTTAAGCAACCGATCGTCAGATAGGAATACCAAGCCAAACTTAAGTTTAATCAACTGGTACCAGAATGAAGTATTACGCCAAACTATGTGAGTTAGCTAGCTCGGATGAATATATAACAATTATACCTTGAGAATTTTCTTTTTAATTTTGGAATTGTGAATGTTTCTCTCTTAATCCTATGTATACTTGCATTGTTGCATGCATTAGTCTACTGTTTCTCAATAATCTTACTTTACCTTTGGTGATTTGAGTTAATCATTTTTTTTCCAGGGGTGGTACAATATAGATTAAGGTCAATGTCATTTATTAGAGCTTTGAATGAAATATGAAGAGTTGCGACTTTCATGAAAAGTTACGACTTTTATGAAAAGTTGCTACTTTTATGAAAAGTTGCGATTTTTATGAAGAGTTGCGAATTTTATGAAAAGTTGTGACTTTTATGAAAACTAAGGTTGTGCCTTTTTGAAGGGTTGTAACTTTTTCAAAGAATTGTGACCTTTCCGATAAGGCACAATAAACATTTGTTCACACTACCCTTTGTTGTCTATAAATAGAGGAATTTCCTCTCATTTTAAAATAACAAAAATTCTGAACTTCTTTTGCACAATTAAATATTCGTGTATTTTTCTCCTCTTGAGTGGCTCATTGACACCATTGTTTTTGTATCAATACACTAGTGAATAGAATCGTTCTATCCTGAGAGGATTTATTCCTTCAAACCTCAGGTACTAGAGGGGAATAATTTCCTTAAGGGGACACTGTGCATTCAGATGACTCGATTTTTTCCTTTCTGTTTCATTCTATTGTTACAGATCCTAGTATTTTTTTTTACAGTCATTAATTTATGCTTATGTTATTAATTGTTATTTTTGAGTACATGCTTTAAACTTTGTTGTTTATGTTTCTACAAAGTTATTGTTATAAGTATTTGTTAGTATAGATTAAATTACACACGTTAATTGAGTGTTGAAGGTATAATAAAAAAAAAATGCATTGAAGATCTATACTACCATCTGTTGAAGACAAAATTCAATTTTGGTATGCCATTGTAAGGACATAAAGACTTTAAAAACCTTATCGTACCTTGATGTGCAAAGTGAACCGGGAAAAGAAGACAAAAATTAATAAACTTTTGACATGGTTTCAAGGATGTTGTGTTGGATGACCTATAGAGGAATATGACCAGATTGGAGCCTCTTTTAATCCCAACGACATAGGTAACTACACAATAAATTAATTGCTCGTATTGAATATGAAGTATGGATAGATTCTCAAGTTTACTACAAGTTGTAAATATTTTTCTTGAAGTAATAAATGTGTATCTCGACACTGCGATTGGAATAGAAATGTAGTTTCAAATTGAACTCCATCACTCTAATATGTTGAATTTTAAAAAGAACTCAAACAAACTGAATAATTTTTGTGTAATATTTTTCTCTTTCAAGTATATATGATAAGTTGAATTGTTGTCCAATATGATACATTCTTCCTTTAATTTTCCATTTTAATAATTTCTTATGATACATTTAAATGGAAAAATTTAAAATAATATATGTCAAGCATAAGGTAGGGCTGAACTTTCTACACATTAAAATTAGAATATTTGTTCACTTTTTTCAGCTTTTTAAAATTTATTTATCTCTTCACCAATGATCATTATTCATTAGAGAGTTTAATATCTCAAGTTGATGTTCATTTGATTCTCCAAAAATATCAAATAGTAACACTTCCTGAAAGCAAAAGGATAAATTATAAAATTATTAATGTTTGTTACTACGTAATCTCGTATGTAATATAATATATGAGACATAATAACATTTTATTTGAAATTCTAAACATGGACGTAACTGAGAAGTTTTTCAAACTCAGATTTCAACTTCAAGTGTAATTTGGAATTTCCATGGTCAAAAGTAATTTTCTCGTAAAGTAAAAATTATTTCAGGAAAAAAATGGGTGATATAGTTCTAGTACTCCGCGCGAAGTGTGGATAAATTCACTGGTTTATACCTATATGTTAAATATTTTTTACTGACATGGCAGCATATGTGTGATACACGCATGAGCGGTGCGTGAAATGCATCATTTAACAAAAAGAAAAAAAATTCTTTTTTAATTGAAATTATCATCTCTTCTTCTTCTTCTTCTTTGATTCAACCACCATTGCCATCACTTTTCTACCACCGCAATCGCCGACGTCACCACCATTAAAACTCTTTCTCCTTCTTTCTCGACCTGTAGTTATTCTTCTTTTCCATGCCACCTTATTTTGTACCAGATCTGTCGTCACCTTATCCACACTTTCCCTTTCCGTACTTTCTCTTATCATCTTCTTACCCTTTTCTTTTCAGGCCATCATTTTTTCCACTCTTTCACCAGCCATCACCTTAACACCCACCACCAACATCACCTCATTTTTCTCCAAATCTATCATTGTCGCTATCATTCTTTCTCCTTAGCCTTTCAAACAATCAATCACAACTTTCAAATTTGCCACCTTAGTTTATTCGTCGGAAAACACTACCATCATACATCTCTTTCTCTTCTATATCTCTTTTGTCAAATCAACCCAAACGTAAATCAAATCTAAACCTAAGGACAAAACAAAACAAAAATAAAATCTAAACTTAAGGACAAACAAATCTAAAAAAAAGTAGAAAAACCTAGGAGATTTAAGTTTAAAAAATAAAAGAGGGGAAGAAGATGAAGTGAGGATGCAGGTCGGAGACGGCAACCATAGTTTAAGATTTTGGTTTATTCATATTTTTTTTAATTATATTCCCTCTATCCCAATTTATGTGACTTGTTTTTCTTTTTAGTCAGTCCCAAAAAGAATGACACATTTTCATATTAAGTAACAATTTGACTATAAAATGTCTATTTTATCCTTAATGAAATGATTTACAGCTACATAAATTTCTATCATTCATTTTGGACCACAAGTTATAAAAGTCTTCCTTTCTTTGTTAAATTTGGTGCCGAGTCAAACTACCTCACATAAAATGGAATGGAGGGAGTAATTATTTTGGGCCCCAAAACCACATGTCGTCTTTTAATAGTTATTTTTCCATGTCATGGCGAGTGCATCACATACTCTTTACATTTTTTGGTAATTATCAAAATGAGTATATTAGGAACAATTTTTGTATAGTAAAATGTGTTCAATAGGTATAAGGTCTAATTAGATCGTCTAAGTGAAATATGCAGACAACTTTAAAGGGTTGTGGATGACTAAAACCTAATACTACCTCTGAGGAACACTATACCCTCTTTAGATTCCATTGTGTAGACTACACTGATATATTGTTGATTTCGAATAGATTTATCCTTAATAATTGAAAATATAGAAATAATTTCACAATCTTCTTCACCTGTCAGAATATCAAATTCAACAATTCAAAGAAAGAGAAATATACAATTAGTAAAGCACCCAATTCAAGGGTTCAATCAAAAGATGAATACTTTTTCTAAGCCGTAGTCCCTTTTAACCCGTCTTTAATTGGGTTTGGGTACCAAATCAACCTTTGTGAGGTTCAATTCCAGTTCTGTTGCTTCTTCTTTGTCCAATAATTGGTTGTGTGTCATTGAGGTGGAGCTAGTTCATAACACAAAAACTATTGAGTTCCCGTGAACTTGAACGAGAACATATCACCATCCTACCTTCCTATTCATAGACAACATTGTAGCTTCTACCATCACTAATGTCTTCATACTGAGAGCAGAGAGTACAATATTTACTATTGAGTAGCTAGATTAATAGAAGGAAAAAAAAAAGTGAAAACAAACGGAGTTGTAGTCAAATCTCGATAAGAATTCCAGCTCCATCAAGGTAGTGTAACCACAATTTTCTACTTTCATATCATATGTAGTTCCTTCAATCGAACTAGTCTTAATAAGACATTGTAATTTTTTACCAACGGCATTCAGTTAACACCCTCCCCGATCCCCTACTTACGGATATACATCATAGGGGTGTAAATGTTTGAATCTAAAATATAAGAGGTCTATTCGTAATTGAGTCATAATGCATGGGTGTTTAGTGTAATTAAGTCTTTTTTGGGGCTTTTCCATAACTTGTCTTGTAAACCTAAATGGAAACTTGATTAAGCTCTGTTTTTTCCGATGATGGAGAAATTCTTACCGGTTGGACGATTTGATGATTTTTGCTGCAGCGGTGACTCAATTCTCCTCCTTTCTGGCCCTCCCTCATCGTAAGTTAATTTTTTTGAATTTTTTTTCATGGAAGTTCAAAATTGTTCAATGATTGATTGATTGATTGATTGTAAGAGGGAAGACCTCTTTAGTTTTCCAATTCGCAATTAACTCTGCAACTGCTAGTGCCGGTAATGTTGTCTTCATTTGCAACCGTCGGAAGTTGGAGAGTAAACCCCCTTATTTAGCTCAGGTAAGTTTTATCAATTATTTCTTCGTAATTTTAGCTTAAAAATAATAATTTCCAGAAAAAAAATGTGTGATGAAATGATTTTCAGGGAATTGATCCGTCTTCTGATGTTATTAACCGTATTCAGATGAAGTAAGTATGTATTTATACTGATAATTTGACAAAAAATTGTCATTGGGTAATATTTTGAATTTGACGATGTAAGTTAATGATATAGGTATGTAGACGACGAGGAAGGAATTAAGAAATACTTTGCTGCATTCCATATGCATGATCCTGCTCCAGTTTCAGTAATTATTGATGATTTTGCTGATTTTTTTGATCAAGGGTACTTCATTTCTAGTCAATCCCGAAACCAATATGTGTTGGTATCATTTTTATGTCTGAATCTTTTTTCAGAAACTGTCAAGAGAGATACAATAATACTCGAGGAAGGGATTTGGCGATGGTTCGGGTATTAGCCTTATGTCGTAATGCTATTTTGTGTGCTAAGTGAGTGAGCAAACGTCCCTTGAGCATTAGTAATTTGATGCACTTTTTGTAGTGCTGGTTTTGTAATCAGCATATCTTCGTTAATTAGTGAAAAGGGGCCATGTCAGCTTCTACTTTCCGATACTCATAATGGTGACTCCCCAAGGTTGTTATACCTTTACAAGAGATGGGTCTCCTCTATCTACATAATCAAAGGTAACTTGCTACTCTTCTTGTTGATTTTTTAGCTAATGCTTGTTTTTTATTTGTTGGAGTTGCTTTCTCTTCACCGTAGTTTTACTGTCTTTGAAATATATGATTCTTCATGGAAGGGGATGGCTTCGGATCATATCTTATTAGGAGTTTGGGTGTTGCTAAATCTGCGACAACTAAACTTGCAAAATACTCCATAGCTCTTCAGTATTTGGTTTATGAAGGTATTACAGAAGATGGAGAGCAGTCAGATGAATGAGTATTTCTCTCATAGAGGGATTCGGTATGTCTATCTTCAAATTTTCATCATGTTATCTCTTATATTAACATCTCTGGAGATACAAAGATGATTATAGTTCATTGAGTTTTATATGCTGAGTAGTGTCTATTCAGAAAAAGCTAAAGCCATCTTCATTCGTTTATGATAATATTACTAGTGTCAGCCAAATATATTTTGACAAGTTCACTGAAATTTGGTGAGATTTGAGCAATTTTGGAGGGAGGATTAACACTCATGTTGAAGTTCTGTAACTTGTATGTGCCTTGGAACAATGATAGTTTGAATATCAAGGGTCACTCGTAGATTCTCTTTTTTATCCTTAGTTCTGCTGCTAAGGAATTCAGTGAATGTTCATCCATTTCGACTTGTAAATGATTGGTAGGTAGCCAGTGTCATTCAAATACAATGGCATACTGTTCAATGGGAGAAAAGAGAAGACCAAATGACCAACTTTAGATGATTATAGACATTGAATTTACAGGTTGCTATGTAGTAAACTACTCTGAAAATACACTGTATATTCAAATGAAAGATCCATTAAAAAATAAGAACTAGAAAAAATTGTGGGCTATTTGATGGAATTAGGATTGTATGTCTCAACTCATTGTAATCAACATACTCCCTGTCTACCCTGATGTAGTTCTGTTGCTTCTTGGTGATGTTTTGAGTTTGACACACATAAGAAACCCGAACACGAACATAAGATACATTTCAACTTCACAACCATCTACTCCTATTGTATCACAGGCTTTGGCTGGAAAGATACCGAGCACAAGTAGCACATAATATTGCTGGAATAAGAAACCTGAAGTAGATGAAGAGTTGCCTTATGAGGTGATGAAACTATTAGCCAGCTCTTTGAGCTTCATATGCTACTGTATCTACTCTGTTATGTGAACGTGGGGAAGCTCTTTGGGTTGCAATGGAGCTTGGGTGGTTGAGCAAGGGTCTTGAATGGTATTATTAGCAAGAATACAGTCACTGTAAATCCGGTAGTAGATTATGGGGAGTCACAATCAAAAGGGAACCAGGGTCATTGCTCCTGAGTCATGGCCAAGAAACAGATATTGGAGGAATAAGGGAAAAAATATGTCCAACACTTTTTTGTTTGTCTTTACGTATCCAAAATTCTACTACGACTGGAAATGAATCTTTTTCTTTCTATAGAAATAGAGAATTTCTGAAGAGGAAAAAGTTGATTAAAAAGTTGATCTAGATTTGTGTTTATATAGTTCATTAAGTTGCTTTCTGCACATGAATAATAGTAATTCAACTCCGTTTCCCATTTCCATTATTAGATATTTCAACAAAAGATGAGTTAAATTAAGTCCTAATCATAAAAATAAGAAGGGCAACAGAGTTTTCATTCCAAGATAACACAACACACAACAGTAACATTACCAAAATCACACAGCAGATATACAAGCACACCAGTTGGAAACAAAAAAGGAAAAAGGGAAGAAACAAAACCTACATACTGCAACTTTGCAAAACCTCTAGTCTTGTGGAGGAACTATTTTCGGTTTACTCAGCTATCCACACTTTATTTAACCGTTGAATTGATAACCTATTCATCTTCGCCTCATTGTTGGTGGATTCATTTTTGAGGGCGCAATAAACGTATAAAGCTTCATCATGCTCTAGATTATAGTACAACAGTCTGCCTTTGGTCCCCACTTTCTTTGAACAAATGTTGCATTTGATCTCTGCATTCTCATTCTTAAAGGTGAATTCAAAGAAGAGCTTGTACGAGACATCGTCCACCCGTCTCAAGGTCTTGGGAGCTCCAGCACACTGGCGATTCATAATAAATATGCATGGGGCGCAATAATAGACCATGCCACGGGAAGTTTGGATATTCCTGGACATCTGAGTTCCTCATTTAACAAATTTAAGCAGCAAGTTAGCTTGAGAGGGTTTTGGGATGAGACATGTTGAATAATGGATGGAATTGAGAAGCAAATCTTGTCGATAAAGTAATTGCAACTACTGCAAAAGTACCCTGTCAAATAACCAATGTCGCACAAGCTGCAGACTAGGGGCATGGCTGAGTTATATTCCTTGAGAGCATGGCGATGAGAGAAATGTGTCGTGTCCCCACACAGTTGACCTGCAAGTGTATGAGGGAGTTCAGCACCAAAACACACTTTTTGAACCCTAATCATCAAAAAGGACACTCTCTAAAAACACACACCAAAATGGACAGTTCGCCTATTTATGGGAGGAGTTAGTAAAAAGAGTTGTAGTTCGCCCATTTATGGGAGAAATACCTTTAAAGTTTGTGTAGCATTATTTTTGATGGATTTGGAGTCAACGGGGATGATAGTGTTAAAAGATGGTAGTTTTATGGGTGAGTTGTCCGTTTTGGTGTGTTTTTAGAGAGTTGTCCGTTTTGGTGTTTAGAGTTCAAAAAGTGTCCGTTTTGATGCCGAACTCTGTATTAAGAGGAAGATTTGTTGTTGCCAGAGTTTGCAGCTGGTTTTGAAGTTTACCCATGGAATGATTCTCCATTCTGTATTCTGATACAGCAGCACAATTGAAGTGACAGAGGTAATCATGTTCATGGTTGTAAAATAGCCAGCATCCAGAAGTGGGAACAACTTTAGCACAAATTGAGAAGAAGAGAGTAGCATACTCAGTCTCACTAGTAATAGGGAATGAAACGAACAGATGAAGCAGATATTTCACTTTTTGGTACAAGGTTATGGGTATAGAAGCGCATTCAGCATGAAGATTGAAATTGCAGGGCTCGCAGCCGTAGTGTGACTGGAACAGAGAATGAACATAATCGTCATGTTCACAAGCAGCACAGTGAAACTAACTAACTGGAACAGAGGACACAACCTTTTATAGTTAAATAGAGTTGGGTTGAAAATCCTGTGAGGACAGGTCGTGGTTTTCTCCTCTCTTGAACAAGGGGGTTTCCACGTAAAACTCTTGTGTGTTTTACTTCCAGCTGTTTACTTTCTGCATCATAATTCTGTCAAGGAACCTGGTTCATTGACTTTTAGTGGACGCACACATTCAATCAAAAAATTTCTTGGTTTGTGGCTTTAAAGGGGCGGAGAGTAAGAGTATGGTCAGAGCCCTGATGAAAATCATGGCAAATTTCTCTGGGGAAATTACAACACACATCATGAAGGTAATAATCACAATATTGATTGCAGGCATAACCTCGACCCGAGATGACGATATTGCAAAAGTTGCATTTGATTCCTTCATTCCCTCGCTATCTGAGGCATCAGGAAAAGCAGCTCGTAGTATTTGACTCATTCGCAGTGACTGCTCTTTTATGCATATATTGGGCTTAGTTTCCTTGTCAACGAAATCATTCATTTTTTTCTCTATTTCTCTAGGAAATTCTCAATAGATTTGTCGCAGCTACTCTGCTCTCTGTTTACTTGAGCTGAAGGTCTTTCGGAAACAACCTCTTACCTTCACGAGGTAATGATATGGTCCGCATACAGTTACCCCCCCCCCTCCCTCCCCAGACCCACTTATTGAGATTTTACTGGACATGTTGTATTTTCTAAACTGAAAAGTAAAAGTGAATATCTATTTATAGTATAGTAAACAAGTAAAAGCAGAGGAATTATAAGATAAGATCAACACAATAACGCCAATCACGGAAAAGATTATTCATAAATGGACACCCTCCAGTATGTATATACATTTTGGATCAATATCAAACTATGTATTAATATCAACTATGTATATACATTTTGGATCATTATCAAAGACCTTTCTCATGTTTGACCTTGTTTAACTAACCTTCTTTATAGTTTCAGATATTACGTTTGCCTTCCCTTTATTGGTGACAAATTTTTAAATTTATTTATTATTGATATATAAAGTTATAATCGACTAATTCACACTTTCTAATGTATTTTTTAGTTTGATTAAATTTATAAATAAGGATAATGTAAGCCAAAGTTAATTCCTAAATGAATTGAAATCGGCCTCTTGAAAAAAATTAATAGCCTTCACCAATGTACTCACAAAAAAAATTTAACTTTAGCATTATCACCTTCCATTTGTTCCTCAAAAATACAATGAAGATTATCTAAAGCTTAATAGAGATAAGATTCTCAATTATTTTCACATTTTTAAGATGTAAATGTTAAATAGAAAAGGGTATTATAAGACAAATTGGAATGACATCACTTTAATGACATGGCGCTAGATTGCCCTCTACTATTGAGCTAGCTAGAGAGTAACTATTGTAGATTTTGATCTCATAAAGTTACATTCCTATTTAACTCATAGTCAATATAAGCTCAAAGCTTCCTTGATAACATCCGGAATTACTTTGTAGTGACTCCCTAAAATTTCTTTTTTAGAAAAATTTTGGAGTTATTTAGGTTTGCTTGTTGAGTATCATTGTTGTTTGGTACTCACTCTGCTTCTACACTTGTAGGTTCCGAGCCCGGATCGCCTTGATTATTCCCTTGTCACCTTCGTCCAAGACTTACTTGAGTAGTTTGTGAGGTAGAAAATTTGTCATTTCGGCAGACATCACTTACTCTTTCGTTCTATTTTTGGTCTGTTCTAGGCACAAAGATATCCAGGTTTGTATTTATGTTGAATCCAATGTAATACTTAAGCTTGTACATGTGACACCAAGTTTTGGGGGTGGGGAGACGTTATTGTTGTTATGTTATATTTTTCCGCAATGTTCATGTTATATTAGTCTATTATTCTGTTTTACTTCCACATTTACTTCTTTTGTTGGGTTTCAGGTTGATCTGTCTTGATGAGATAAGACATGTGTCATCACGCCCAATTTTGAGTTGTGACAATTTATCCATCAAAATATTGAAATATGATTTAAAAGTGTTTACTAAGGGTATACTAACATCTTTATAAAACATATTTTCAATTAAAAAATTCTACCAAATCTGCACGTGTGACAAGTTAATTTTTATGCTTTCTATTACCAAAATTAATTGTGGAATATGACCTGTCAAAATTTTAGCAATTTTCAACATTTTAAGAAAAAAAGTAAAACAATTTCCTTGAAAGCGGATTACACTAATCAATTTATTTAAAATTTGGATCCAACTTAAGATTTTTTTAATTTGACTACATTGACAATTCTTGTTTGACATCTATTAAAGCCACACATCTCTTCAAGTTTTATATAATCTATTCCAAAAGAAAGTATGTTTTATTTGAGTATCAAATATGGCTACAAAAAGACTTAGGGATACTAGGAACTATAGTAATAATGTGAGAAACTCCATCCTAGATAGAAGAGCAACAAGTTTGTTCAAGAAAGCAGAAGAACTTACTATTTTGTGTGATGTAGAAGTTGCCATAATTATTTTAAGACCAGGGAATAGCCAACCTATTGCTTGGAAATCTACAAGTATGGCTCAGGATGTCTTAACGAGGTATTTAAGTTCTATAGAGTACGAAAGGCTTAAAAAATTGACCAAACATAAAACCTATCTTCTGAGGAAAACGGATAAGAAGAAGAACAAATTAGTAAATTAGAGAAAATTAATGAGGAGAAGGAGATGGAACTCCTCTTCAACCAACTAGTGAAGGAAAAGAGTATTAATGAACTTGATGCAAGACAATGATAGGTTGGTTAAAGATGTTCGCTACAAAAACGACTAAAATAAACGAAAGGAAGATGCAATTGAATCAACCTCTAAATCCTCCAGTGAAAATGTTACCCTATCAGCAAGTTCGATGAAATATTTATTGAATGACAGGTATTTTATCGAGACTATGACTGCAATAGGGGATAGAAGCGGTACAGAGTCTGCACCAACAGAAGGCAATAACATCAACACGAAAGATGATGGACATTCCAAGGACCTCGATTAAGAATATAACAATAATGTTGTTCTATCATTGTTTTTTCATGTTGCCTTTTTCATAGTGTGCGTCTTAATTTAATGCATTTTTTATCCATTTCGTGTTATCGTACTTTTTACTTCAATTATTTATGAATATTATTCTATTTTATTGGAAAAATGAACTAATGTTGTTCAATCAACAAGTTATTCGCGTTAAACTTTTGGACTAAGTTAATCTTTATTTATGGCCGTATATATTTAATTTCTCTTTACCAACTTATGATATTTGATGCAAAAGGTATTTTGTATGCATGTGAAAATTAAGGAATTTCTACCTACATATAGTAGTCTATTCTAATCCATCAAAGAAAAACCTCAATCTTTATAAATTTTCTGAAATAAAAATTCTAGTCTCAACATTTACCCTTTTTTGGGGTGTTCGGATTGACTTTTTGTAAGTGACTAATAATTTAAAAGTTAAAAGTCAGAAGTTGGGAACACCCAACTTTTGGTTATTAATCTTATTTTGTACTTTTTCAGCCTAAAAGAAATTGCTTAAAACACTTTTTGTGTTTTCCAAACACTTCCATAACTAAAAAAAGAGAGATCAAAAGTCACTTAAAATAAGCCAATTCAAATACCCACATCTCCAACCCTAATCTCTATTTTGCTCTCCAAATATAGAGTTCTTTATTTTTTCAAACAATCAATTCCAACTCAATTCTCTATTTTACTATCTAAAAAAGAATCTTTTTCTCTCTCCTCAATATTTATTTTATTTCATTCTTATTTTCTTATTTCATGATACACATCCTTTATTTCCTCTCTTTTTTTCCAAATAATCACTTTATATAATATTCATGTAATATAAAAATTTATTTTTTCAAATTCTTTACTTAATATAAAATTATATTTTTCCTAAATTTATAAATAACATAAATTGCAAGTTAATATTATATGATATACAAATTAATGGACAATTCAAATAAAAGTGAAATTATTAGTGAAATATAATTACATAAATACTCTACTTTCAAGATTATTACATTACTCCCGTAAATGCTCTATTAATGCATTACGGAGTTCAAAATGAGTATTTTTATCCTTAATCATTTTATGTCGAGCTAAAGATTGTTCAAATCGGAGATTTTCATTCAACAAGAACAACTACGAATAATTGAAAAAAGAAATCAACAAGCACAACCGCAATCACAACTACACTAATTATGTGGATCATACACTAATTTTTTTCGAATATTGTTAAATCTGAAAAATGACCTACCGGATTACTAAATTATTGTTGTGATAAAATTATTATGTTATGTATTGTTATCTTGTATTTAAATTATTATGTCATGTATTGTATTTTTAAATTAAAATTTTATCTTATCATTTTAATTTTGTGCATTCTTCATAGTGAAAATTAATAATGATATCAAACTATATTAAAGTGACGAAAATTAAAAAAATTGAAACATTATTAATTCGGGATGAAAGTAGTATATATTAAATAATATTTTTTTTAAAATGTTATACTACATTTAAAATGAATTACTAATATTAGATCTATAATTAATGGTCTTATATAAAAAAAAAATATGTTAACTACAAAATAATAATAATAATAATAATAATAAAATAATGAAAAAGTGAAATAGAGAGATGAATAGTAGTTCTCCAAATTTGGTATCACTCTTCTTTTCTCCCCTTAAACCTTACTCTTTTAAAGCTTCAACAAACAACTGCAATTTATAAGGTATCACTCAAGTTCACACAATTCTACCTTAAAAAAATTGTCACCTTATCACCAAAGTGGTTCTAACATTTTGTATTGGTCATACTTGTGCATTCAAGACTTGACATATTTAATCAAAATTTTCATGGATTCTTAATTGGAAACTTCTTATGCTGTTAAGCCAAACCCAATTGAGCCTTTTGGATGTATATATCTTAGATATACAAACATGTCCATGTCTATACGTGTTCACAAAGGGGAACATGTATGTTTTTACAACATAGGAAATTTTTATTGAGGCAAGTACTAAAACTCTTAATATACAACAACAAAATACAAATGCTCTGTTTGCATTAACATAGTTTTTTTCGTATCATATATCCAGTTTCCTCAGCCACAAGGGTAAGTTTTGTATGCAAAGGGAACATGTATTTAACAAATAAAATCAGAGAAAGAATAGGAAAAGCTTCACAGAACCTTCTGGCATGCCCCGAACCTACACCTTAGACGTAGTTGGCACTCAGAATCATTGCTGGTCCCACGCAAACCGTTGGCCTGACTGACTATATAGCAGAAAAGTATACATACTTGCGGAAGCCTTATAAAATGAGCATTCAAAATCAATGAAAGATATATCATGCAAAAGTCTTAAGTAAATCTGAATATAAATAATGTTTAAAACTTTTGAATGCTCAAGACTGAACTGGCTCACTAACTTTGTCTATCTATGAAACCTCTACTAACTGAAGATAGGTGTCATGACAAGACCAGCGACTACCTGATTATTCAACTTACAATGTCTGAAAGATTAAATAAACTGAACTAACTAAATTGGAGTCCTCTGAAAGTGAGGAGGTCTCACCGATTGCTGGAAAGTGTTACAACCCAAAGTACACCCTAGATGTGTGACATTACAAATAGAACCCTGAGAGGCCCTAAACAAGACACTTGATACAAGCATAAAGAAATACAATATGAGAGAGTATAACCAATAAGCATCAACACTTAAGATGACATAAATGATGCCAACAGAGTACATAAGAGAATATGCAGAATACTACTAAGTCTGACATACGCCCTATATTCATAGACGTGTCTAGGACAAACCTAAGTCACAAACTTAATCTGGAAACTGAAAAGACATCACAAGAAATAAAATTGTCCATGGTCTTTCCATCGAATCATGAGGACTCACTAACCCGAAAAGTCAATAGCTGAGAAATACCGATCTAGCCACGTGCGGGAGGAGCGTCGAACCTTATACTATGAAATAATATAGGCATAATATACATCATTACTTTGAATGTACTGAATATAGGGAAATGCATAAAACGCAAACTTGATAAAATAGTGAATTTAAACATGATATGCATGACCAAGTAAAATGTGGTAAAAGCCTTTAAAGAGAAACCATAAATCATAAACAAGGTCAATGCATATTGAAAATCATAGAAAAGTTTTGACAAGATTTTTGAAGAAAACATAGTTCATTTGTGGGATATTTACCGTTAACTGATAATAAAACCATGTGAGCTATATGGAAGTCATTGTAACCCTCACACCGAAAGAAAGAGTCTACTTGCCAATGTAAGGACTTTGTATCATTCATTATTGCTAAAGTGAATCCACGAGCTAGGTCATTTATGAGAAATTCATGAGCTAGATAGGTCATTTATGATAAATTCATGAGCTTGATAGGTCATTTATGAGACAATGTTGGAAAGGAACAACGAATTGATCTCATTCATATAAAAAACGAACGAGTCTTTTGAAGTTTAAAATTTTTGTGCACAACCTAATAGTTTAGACTGGCTGCTGCATTTATACAAGGCCTAACATGTTATTGTCATGCCAGATCACAAACCTTGATGCAATCATGCAATGCAATCAACTCTTTACTAATCCTCTGTTTATTAGTTCAATATCTATCAATTATATGCCACGCCAAATTAGTTCACTATGACCATTAACCACTTCCTTATTTTTTTCATGTTGTATCTACAGAGTGATGGTTAGGCTTGCTATGTTGTATGGGACATAATGTTTACCAATCAAGAACTTACATGTTCAGAAGATGAAAGTTGCAAAGATGAGGATGTTGAGGTGTATGTGTGGCATACTAGGAGAGATAAGATTAAAAATGAAGAAATCTGGGACAAGGTAGGAGTGGCCTCATGGTGGACAAGATGAGGGAAGCGAAGATGAGATGGTTTGGGCATGTGAAGTGGAGAAGTGTAGATGCCCAAGTGAGGAGGTGTGAGAAATCGGCAATGGTGGTCATTAGTAAAGGTAGAGACAACATGAAGAAGGATTGGGGGAGTGATTATATAGGACATGGTGTATCTTGAGCTTTGGTGGTCATTAGTAAAGGTAGAGACAACATGAAGAAGGATTGGGGGAGTGATTATATAGGACATGGTGTATCTTGAGCTTACTCAGAACGTGACCTTCGATAGGAGAGTTTGGAAATCATGGGTTAGAATAGAAGGTTAGTTGGTAGTTGATCGTTTTCTCGCTTTACTGCGGGATATACTTAATGGTCATACTTAGACCTTCTTTCTTACTAGTGGTATTAGCCTTATTCTCGTAGTTTCTTGTTCTTCGGCTTCAGTGATCCCTTGTGTTTTTTGTGCTTCAATTATCACATTATTTCGTTGTAATTATTATTCTTTCCTTTATATGTTGTGTACTTATCTTCATTTCACGTTATTTCATTATTGTTAGTGCTCTTATTTATGTTTTTACTTTTTCAAACTGCTTAGAAATGCTTTATTGAAGCTCGGGGTCTATTGAATACAGTCTCTCTATCTTTACGATGTCGGGTAAGGTCTGCGTACGCTCTACCCTCCCCAGATCCCACTTGTGTAATTACACTGGGTATGATGTCATTGTTGTATCTTGAGTTTAATAAATTCCTAACCTTGAATGAGAAGGCAGATTAGCATGCAATAGCATAATAAATGCCAATCTAAGCCACAATTCAGAAATGCAGTTGTTGAAAAAAAGCTAAGAGAAAATCCTACCAACAACAATAGATGTATTTCAATCCTAAACAAGTTGGAGTCCGTTGTATGAAGCCTCTAAGTTTATTATGCTCTATTGATGGTAAAATTCCACAACAAGAACTATAATTCAATCCCCAAACTAGTTGGGGCTATTAGACTTATTTACTAAATATAGACTTAACATTAACTTATTATTTTGTTTTAAAAAAAGGCCCAGGTATTAATGATTGGTGGACACAAGACTCAATTTGTATATTTATATGGATTTCATGATGGACCTGTATCATTTCATGTACTAGGTGTGGGCTGACAAAAGTGTGGGCCTATTGGATAACAGTGAGCTTGTATTTGGGAGGCCCACTAGGTTAAGACTTTTAAGCCTATATATATGGCGCTAGGTCCTCTCTCGTGACTTAACCTAAAATATTTCCCCATAGTTGTCCGCCGTCATAAACTAAAGGAGAGGAAAACTCACCCAAAGTTTGTCTTAGTTGTGCGTTGCTATGGTGTACATGTACACACTCTCTTTTTGCAAATTTCACTATTTTATAGGTGTTCTTCATATATCTGATTAATATCTTGTGTTTATCGATTAATTTAATACTTTATAGAAGAAAAAATTACATAGGTCTAGAACCATTTTAATTAATCATCACACGAATAGATTAAAATATTATTATTACTATAAACTGGATCGCGTTTTAGATTGCATCCTAACCCTAAAACAGGAATAGTTTTGCGGCAATGATTTGTTATACTAGCACTTTGTATGTAGATGTTAATTTATTAGAATGATATTCAATTTATCAAGTACAAAGTTTATTTCGGTTTGGAATTCTTAAGTTCTTGGCAATATTCGTATGCTATGAGGTCTCTGTCTTTTGGGCCTTTCATCTTTTTGAATCGAGACCCGGCACAACTTAGGTCATTCCAACAACCGGTGGGTAGAACCTCGATCGTGCACAGTAACTGGGAGTCCTATTACACCCAAGACAAAGTTTGTCTTCAATTGTGCGTCGCTATGGCGTAATGGTACACTCCATTTCTGTGAATTTCATTATTTTATAGGTGTTCTTCATATATGTAATTAATATCGTTGTGTTTCTCAATTAACTTAATACTTGATATCATAAAAAATTACATAGGTCTCGAACCCTATAAATTGTTCATTAGATGAATAGATTAAAATATTACTATTACTATAAACTAGATCGCGTTTGAGATTGCATCCTAAACTCAAAAACAGAGATAGTATTGCGGCAATGTTCTGTTTTACTTGCACTCTATATGCAGATGTTACTTTATTAAAATGATATTCAATTAATCAAGTTCAAAGTTTATTTCACTTTTGAAATTCTTAAGTTCTTGGCAGTAATCGTATGCTACAAGGTTTCTCTCTTTTGAGTCGTTCATCTTTCTAAATTGAGACCAAGCTGAAGAAACCTTACCCCCTATACAAGAACGAGGTTCTTGTTTAGTCCGGTTCTTGTTAGTTTGCCTTAATAAATAAGCAACATAATAAAACTGAGATTTTATCGTGGAAACCTTCCTCCCTCAAGAAAGGGAAAAACCACACCACAATTTTATTACCTTCAAGAACAATTCAAGATTACAACTCAATAAACAAGGAACTAACTCTAGTACCTTTACTCTCTATCGATTAACTATAATCGAAAACTCTTCTCTCTAAGAAGTCAAACCTACTTCTTGTTACAATTCTCTCGAAACTCTCTCACACAATCGGAACACTAATTCCTAAGCAATGCTTCTTAGACGAAACAATAAAACTACCCTTTAGAAAGAAAACCTAACTCTAGTTCTTCTTTCTTCTCACCTTTTTAATCTCTCTGAGTCACTCTGCCTTTGCTGAAGATTCTCTCACTTTGTTATTGCAAAAGCCGGTTTTTCCTTCTCTTTGACTTCGATCTTTTATAGATGTGGATTCAGCCTAAATCAACTTCTACAAGGAAATAAATTAGTTTTTTCCTAGAAAAATAATCATTTTCCTTATAGGACTTGTTTATCTCCTTCCCTTTCCACATAGGATTCATCTGCCTTTTATTCTTCTCCTTATTTGACTAGGATTGTTGTTTTAGATATATTTCCTATCGCATATATGTTTGTGCGATCTTTTCTCGCTCTTTTTATTTTATATCTGGTACATGCTTGTGAACCTGGTTCATATTGTCATCATCAAAAGCTATTGGAAAGTTTTGGCAGGTCTCATCAATTTCCCCTTTTTTTATGATGACAAATATACTCTTTTCAACACCAGTTTCAATAAAACACACTCTTTCCCCTTTTGACATATTAAAAAGAAGGGTAAAGTACAAAAACAACATAGGAACATAACAAACTTAAAGCCTTAAGGGCAACACTCAGCCATGACAAACAGATACATGATCAAGATCTAAGGATATTAGTCATCCAAACAAGATGCAAAGATAACAATCATGTAGAGATAAAGAGCTAATCAAAACATGATACACAATGTTTTAAGCTTAGTAGGAGCTCCACCACAACATCCAAAAATACAAAACGAAAAAAGCAACAAGATTGTCTCAAAATAAGCAAAAAGGACGGTCTGGTATAAGGGTTTCAGACGAGAAAGGATGAAGGGTGTGAGATAAAGCCAAGAGTTGCAACACATGATCCACTAGAGCATTGTTGTTATGTCGTTGCTGCAACAACTGGTCCTTCAATCTAGTTACTTCCCCTGCGACTCAGCCAGGTTAGTGCGAAAAGTCTCAATTTCAGCAAGGAGGGCAACATTTTGTTCCTAGCAATATGACGGTCATTGAGAAGGATGGCAACTGGGCTAGTAGGCCTAGGAGCAGTAGCAGGAGACTGGTAGTTATTATCATGTAGTTTACAGTCAGAAAGAGTAGACCTGGTGATCATATCCTTCTTGTTCATAACCTTCCCTTCCCCCCAAAGAAACTTCAAAAGCTTTAAATACAATAGTAAGGAGGTTTCCAAAAGCCAGCCGATGGGGACCAGGTTTAGGATCAATCACTTGTGCCATGTGTTTTATTATAAGAGAGGGTCAGCCAATAGGTTCTTTGTTTTCCAAGGCATTGGCTATGCCTATATCCCTTAAGGATGCCTCATGGCATCTTTCCCCCTAGGCAAAACCCCATTGTGCACTAATTTGTACATTAATTTGTAAAAGGGTGTCATTTCCCTCTTAAGCACCTTCCTAGGTCGTGCAGTGACCCACCCTTGAGAGTATATAGACGTGAGCATACAATTCTCATCCTTAGTCTAGACATATTCAGCTAACCCAACAGTGGGATATGAAAATTTTTACTAAGACGAACATCATCAAAAACCAATGCAACCGCATTGACAGAAGAAGAGGCAATGTTGCTTTCCAAGACATTGAGATTCACATAAAATTCAACAACTTCATTCTCATACACCACTAACTTAGTGTCCATAAAGAGATCAACCCAACCCTGAAAGTCTAACATGTCAAGAACCTTTTTAACCACATCCAAAGACGTAACCTCAGGATGAAAGGTTCTTCCCTTTAAAACCGCTTTAGACCCAAAATATCTTTCCTTCCCCATTTCTAAGAACTTGGCCAAATTCTTACGGATTTTTTTATGGAGGAGGCGAGGAATCAAAGGGAACATATTCAGATGCTTCATCAGGTTTAGAATCAAGAACCACAAGAGATCGAGGGGAGCAAACCAAAGACTTACCAGGATGACGACATTTCCTACTCGCTTCGACATCCATACTGAGTTGGGTCTGACTAGTACTTCATGTGAAAGGTACTCATAGTGTGGTCTGCTTCGTAGAAATATGCTTATGAGGTTTTCTAATGCTAGTTTGGTGGAGTTGGCGTAGGGGAACATTATTAGGATTCTGGTTCTGTAGGGCGGTGGGTAGTGAATTATTGGAGTGAGAGTGGTTGTGAGGAGAAATATCTCGTATGATGGTGGTTGAGACAGTGGTTGTGGGGAGAGAGATCTCGTATGATGGTGGTTGAGACAGTGGTCGGAGGGGAGTTGAGACCGGGAATAGAAGATTAGGGTTAGGGTTTTATAAAGGATGTGGAGATAGCGAGGGGGTGAATGGATCGCCAGAGCTAAATGGTGGAAGAAGAGAGGATGGTTTGGTTTGAGATGGCAACCGACATAGCGGGGACTTGTTTATGGGTGTGGTAGAGGCGATAACCCCCCCCCCCCGGGACGATGCCCTAGGTGAATCGGGCATGGATTCCTTTTCCGGTGAGAAGGAGGAGTCCTCAGCGTTAGAGTAGGCAACTAGGTTGTGTTGTGTAGTCATGATGATGAGGGATTCTGGGTTTTAGAGGATTTTGGGTTCGTTTGTGAGAGATGAATGTAGAAGATTATTGGGAATGGAAGAGTAATGATGGGATTTTACATTTGATGGGAAGTTTAAGTGACAATTGAGTTTTCTTATGTGGGAAGTGATTGTAGATCATTGGTAATGAGTTTTCCTGCGTAAATGTCAAAGTTTTAAAGGTGCGTATATATGAATGGACTAGGGTCATAAGCTTCTTTCAATACAAAACCATATGCTTGAGTGTGATGCATAGTTGAATATAATGAGGATCAGTGCATACATGTTAAGATGAGAGCTTGTTCCTTGACATGAGATTACCTTCGTAGCATAGTTATAGGAAACTAAAGGTAATATCATTAGACCTGAATAGAGTGTCATGGAGTATAGGTCATGAGAGCTTGTTCCTAGACATGTGGGTGTGAGAAAAATGGAATCTTGATTCGAGACTCAAACTGAAAATCGAGTCTCATAGACTCAACATTAACCTCACACCTGGACATGAAGTCATTACGACATCTTAGACTATACGAATAGCAAGCAAAAGAAGTGGTCCTCGTTTTGAGTCACTCATGGCCACTTATATTCTTTTTAGCATTTATTTGCTTACTTATTTTTCTTTACATGTTAAATTTGCTTATGTGATTTGAATGTGTTTCTGTTCTTGAATTCACAATAGCTAACTTTATGTAGAGAACTTCATTCCTTTTAGTAATGGAGTATAGTTCATTGCTTAGCTAACTTTATGTAGAGAACTTCATTCCTTTTAGTAATGGAGTATTAGGTCATATGTAAAGAACTTCATTCTTTTTAGTAATGGAGTATAGGTCATTGCTTAGCTATTGTGAATTTCAGAACAAGAACACATTCAAATCACATAAACAAGTTTAACATGTAAAGAAAAATAAGTAAGCAAATAAATGCTAAAAAAGAATATAAGTAGCCATGAGTGACTCAAAACGAGGACCACTTATTTTGCTTGCTATTCAAATAGTCTAAGATGTCGCAATGACTCCATGTGTGGGTGTGAGAAAATTGGAAAATGCCAATTTGCTCAAAATAAAAAAATTGATGAGTTCAATAACGGAGACGATCTGCATATAGACAATTCACTCAAAATAAGGAAAATGCCGCATGAATAATATGCCATACGATGGAGGTAGAAGCTTCAAAAATACATCATTCATTTCCCAAAGAGAAATTGATCTCAACCTTCATCCAAATTTAAGAAGGTTTATACTATGATAAGCTTCTTGGAACTTGTGCACACAACTTCTTTGATATGATTAAGGTTGGCAAAGAGATAGAAAATGGTATTCAAGGAGAAAGAATTGTGTAACACCTCGAATTTTGAGAAAGGGCTAGAAAGGACAAACGGGCAAGTCCACGAACCCAAATTGGATCATGGACCCTTCACAGAACCCTAGACTGACCGTTTAAGGGTCCACGACCCGTTAAGGGCATCGTGAGACCATCCAGGACTGCCCTTAGGTAGGAGTCACCTAGACAGTGCCTTAAACAGCCCAGACAGTGAGTTTGCACCCCAAGGTCACTGTGAAGGACCATGGACGCCTAGACAGTCTGTGAAGCTTCACACGGACCGTGAAGTCGTTCGTGAAAAGGACTTATCAGGTTTTGAGTTTTGGATAAACTTTAAACGGTCATATATTTTACCAAAACATGAATTAGATGGCCCACAACCTATCAAATTAAAGGTCTTTGAGTCCTCTTTCCAACGCCACCAAGTTTGCCTAATTTCGAGCCCGGAGTCAGGAGTTATGCTTGTTTTAGTGAAGCACTGTCAGGCAAGGCAACATCACGACCCACTAGACAAGCCATGATGCCTTAGACAACTTATGAAGCCCCTCTTGATAGTCACCTTGTCAATTTTAAGTGAGGGTCGTATTGGATTTTTCCCTATTTCAGATATTAAACTATTTTTAGCTTTCGGACAATGCATGTTTTAATTGAACTTGTATTGACATGTCATGCAATGGGTTAGCTGGGGTCAGTTGTGACGCTAAGCACCGTGTTGTGTCAAGGGGTAGCCTCGAGGCGTGAAAAACTTGGCATCAGAGCATCAAGTTCAAGAATCCTAGGGTGTCTGAAAGTTGCACTAAGTAGAGTCTCTTTCATGTGTGTGAAGCGGGCCACACCTATGAGGGGGAGGCTACGAGGTATCTAATTGTCAATCAAACATCATATTAATTTTATACATGAATAATTTATTTCTCATCTACCTACCAAACGTCATATAAGTTATACAAAAAAAATTACATGAATAACTTGTTTCTTATACAATACGATCTCAAAATTAAGAGTTGATTCAATATTTTCATTACGAAACTACTCCATGTGGCACAAAGAGTAAAGCTTAAAACTATACCTCAATTATATCAAGTAATAGCAAGCATGCTTAAACATGTCCCCACAATAGATAGTTCAACACTCTGCTTCAAAGCTGTTGTATTCATATCACCATCAACCTATATGTGTTCTTGATTTCTTTCTCTTTTTTTGATGAAGTATAGATTTCATTAATGGCATCGAGAAGCTGCAAAAATTTACATATGTTCTTGATTTCTTTCAAGGGACATCATTGATTTCTCTTATCTACTGGGTTTGGACTTTCAAAATGTTACAGACCTTTTGCTAACTAAGATTATAGTAGTCGTACTACCATGTAATTTTCCTTCATTCCCCTGTTACTGCTTGCTGCATTGGCCACTAAATTGAGCAAAAAAAGAGCTCATAAGAAAAAGTTACAGAGATCCATATCAAATAGGATGGTCAAAAAACATGGTTTGCTTTCACGATCAGCTGAAACAACCACAACGTTTCTCTTGTTTGCATGCCCCTTCACTAAGTTGAGAAGGCAATAGCTCCATTTGTCGTGCGGCACAGATATACTCAGATGCTCACACGACCTATTTCTTTTTTTTTAAAAATAAAACACCGTTAAAGTTCAAAATATGTATTTTGTTCATTATCATTACTCCACATATAGCTCTTTTGTGTTCTAAGTCATTTACACAACTTCAACACATCCCCCAATTCAAATTTGAAATTCAAAATTGAAAGATCACCAAGATATAAATGACTCTAATTAAAAGAGTGAGCTTACGATTGAAGTGTTTTGACCATACCATCCTTTACATAAATCAAAACAGAAGGAATAGTGACAATCTATTGTATTTCAAAAGGGTTGAGAGCAACTCTAGCGATGGCCTACAAGTGTGCAACTCAGAAGTACAACAAACAGCATAACCAATATGTTCCAGTGAGATCTGGAGAGAGTGGAGTTATACACCGACCTTACCCCTGCCTTTGTGGGGTAAAGAGGTTGCTTTTGATAGAACGTGCAACTCAAAACTAACATGAAAAATAATCCAAAATATAGAAATATATTACCTAAATGAGCTGAATATCTAACTTAAACACATTATATTGACATAAAGGAAACTGAGATGGAAGTTCTTTGATACCAATCTTGTTCCAAAGCATCTTTCTAACTCCCAGAAAATAAAAGTAAGGAAGAGCCCAACAGTTTCACAAATTCATCAAAGTTAAATCCTGACTATGAAAACATTGTTGATTTCCCAAACAAAAACGAAAGATGCAGAAACAAAGATGTCCCACAATATCAGCTTACGATGGTTGTACATTGGATGTCTGGTATTCCAGCATCTCAGCCCTGTATCTCTCCTTATCTCTCACACCTTTTTCCTGATACACCTGCATTAAAGGCAACCCAGAGCGAATATGAGTATGAGCTGAGAATTGATCTCGATTTTCCTCCACAGCATCAAAATATATTTACCATGGACATTTTAGTAACTCCAACAAATCGTCTCAGTCTTACTGAGAACATCCAGGAATGACAACTTTATTATTAGAATAAAGTCCGGAACTGTGCCTTTATCCTGGCTTACTTCAGCCTTTAACAAAACTAGACTAAGATTGGAGTGAAATATCTAACGGTTTCATAGACAACCTTCTTATGTTCTTCTACAAGGATGCATATATTGGTAGTTGATAGACTGAACTACCGGTAGGCGGTAGCTACATTGCCTTGATACACCCATATGCAAACAGAGATCCAAAATTTTACTACTCCCTTTGTTTTATATTATGTGTCTTAGTTTGTTTGAGCACGGAGTTTAAGAAACTAAGGGAGACTTTTGAATCTTTGGTCTTGAATTAGATCTTTTGAAACTTCTGGTCTTAAACATGGAATGTAAGATGTTAGAATGAGAGTTACTAAATAAAGAAAGTGATATTTTTTTTTCTGAACAAACTAGAAGGCTGAAGGACATGAAGACACAGAGATTGAAATAGAGGAAATACCATTTTTCACAATATCAATCCAGTATGTGGCAACTACATTGAACAACACAGGCACGACTAATGAAGCCCCGGGGGGGGGGGGGGGGGGGGGGGGGGGGGGGGGGGGGGGGGGGGGGGGGGGGGGGGGGGGGGGGGGGGGGG
>JAJOOO010021332.1:0-24784 GCA_029582685.1 Solanum piurae
AACCCTCGCAGTATCCATCTACGGATCAATAGTACGGTCCGTAGATCCATCTACGGACCGTCAATGGCCATTGTGGTTCCACACTTGGTCAAATTTCCCTGATTTGCCTTCATGACTTGGTTGTTGATCTACGACCATCATCTACGGAGCGTCAATGGACCTACGGTCCGTAGATCACCTCCGTAGATGCCCTTTTCTTCATTTATTTCAGCTATCTCTTAAATTCCGCGCCTAGCATCCCATGTGTTTTCGGCTTGCCCGAGAGGGAGGTCGCGAAACCAAAACCGCTAGACTGAAGACATAAGGAGTGGGTCGACATGAGGTTCACTCCGAGAGGGTGATCCCTAGTCCCATATCCTAACACTCAGCTCGAAAGAGTGAGTGGGGTAAGGCGTAGGCTGGACTTCATGCGGCAAATAGGTGTCCGAGAGGAACACATTTGAAACGGGGTAAGTTGCCAGAGAAGGAACTTATTTCCATCTAAAGCTTAGCCTAGTCACTATTATTTTGCAAATTTCCTATCGAAAGCATGTACCCAACTATTTATCTCAACTTGTATTGCGGTCGCACCCCAAGAACTTTTCCCCATACTTGATTTTCTTGTTATTTTTGTTGTTTTTAAAATTGTGACAAAACCCCCATTTTGATATTTGACACTTTTGTGTCACCCCCCAAATTTACAATGTTTATATTCGCAAATCTCTTTAGTTACGACTAATTAGAATGAAATTCTAATCAACTACTATTTTTCACTACCACTCCCTTGGGACACGACCCAACCTTTGGTTGGTTTACTATATTATCGACGATCGTAGACACTCTAACCGTAGGTTAGTGTCGTTGGTCACGATAAGCATCAGGTGTACCCTTGGGTTGTGACAAACCTGATTATCATAGCACAAAGTTTATAATGAGAGGCTACAAGATGATTAGGAAACTCAACTTGTTTCATTACTCTTAAGTTGTGCAATAAAGTTTAACTCTATTAGGTCTCTCTCTCATAATCCTTACATGATTCTCTACAAGATATGGCTACTCGAAGAGCTTATGCTAGAAGGAATGTTTGAGAGAATGTGAATCAAGAAGATCCTCCTCAAGCTTCGGTCGACCATTTGGCCGAACAAGTAACTGATGTGGAGTTTAGGGCTATTTTTCAAGTATTGGCTCAAGTCGTGATGGTCCAAGCCAATAGGGAGGTTGTGGTTCCCGCCACTCTGGGTAAGGCGGCATCTAGAGTGAGGGACTTCACTAGGATAAATTCTCCAGATTTTTATGGTTTTAAGGTCGAGGGAGATCCTGAAGAATTCATTGATGAGGTTTATAATGTGTTGATGATCATAGGAGTGACGCCGGGGGAAAAGGCGGATTTGGCTGCTTATCAACTTAAAGGTGTAGCTTAAATTTGGTTCAACCAATGGAAAGTAGGGAGACCGGAAGATGAGGATCTTCTAGATTGGGAAAAGTTCAAAGTTTCTTTTCTTGGTAGATTATTTTCCCTTGAGATGAGGGAGGAAAAGGTGCTTGAATTCATCAGCCTTCATCAAGGAAGCATGAGTGTGAAAGAGTATTCTTTGAAGTTCACGCAATTGTCTAAGTATTCCCCTTCTTTGATTATCGATTCTAGGGTAGAAATGAGTAAGTTTATTTTGGGTGTATCAGAAATGGTGGTTAAGGAGTGTCGCACCGCTATTCTTATCCATGATATGGATATTTCTCGTCTCATAATTCATTCTTAACAGATTGAAAAGGAGAAACTTAAGGAAAGGTCAAGGGAGGCAAAGAAAGATAAGATTGGGGATGGTAACTTCTCACATTCAAGGTCCAATAGACATGGTCGTTCTAGGTTCCGACTAAGGTTTTCCGGTCAAGGTTCCTCCTATGCTTATTTTCAGTTCAACAAAGATAGGTTGCCTAACCCTAATCCTCAAGGAAGAAATGGTAGTGGGTCCTTGTTGCCTAATTGCACTAGGTGTGGAAAGAAACACGAGGGTAAGTGCTTAGCTGGCACGGATGGTTGCTTTGGTTGTGGTAAAAGTGGTCATAAGATAAGGGAATGCCCGAGGGTCTATATAAAATGTCATGTTTCCTTGTCCCATAGATTTACTCTTGTTGATTTGGTAGAGCTTGATATGCTAGATTTTGATGTTATCCTTGGTATGGATTGGTTGCATCCATGTTATGCTTCTATTGATTTTAGAACCCGTGTAGTCAAGTTTCAGTTTCCAAATAAGCCCGTCCTAGAGTGAAAAGGGGGAAATTCTTTGCCTAAGGGTCAGTTTGTTTCTTGTCTTAAAGCTATGAAGATTATTGCTAAGGGTTGCATTTATCAGCTAGTTAGGCTGAGGGTTGTAGATTCTGAAACCCCTACTTTTGAGTCGGTCCCCGTTGTGAATGAATTTTTGGAAGTATTCCCAGATGATTTACATGGTATTCCTCCCCAAAGGGAAATAGACTTCGGTATTGACCTTCTCCTAGATGCACAACCTATTTCTTTTCCTCCTTACCGAATGGCTCTGGTAGAACTTAAGGAACTGGAAAAACAATTGAAAGATTTGTTGGATAAGGGTTTCATCCAACCAAGTATCTATCCATGGGGTGCTCCAGTCTTTTTTGTTAGAAAGAAGGATGGTTCTCTCCGAATGTGTATAGACTACCGGCAATTGAATAAGACTATGGTTAAGAATAAGTATCCTCTCCCAAGGATAGATAATTTGTTTGACCAACTTCAAGGTGCAAGTTACTTTTCCAAGATTGACCTCCAGTCGTGTTATCACCAATTGAGGGTGAAGAAAGATGATATTCCGAAAATGGCTTTTAGAACCCGATATGGTCACTATGAGTTTTTGGTAATGTATTTTGGTTAGACTAATGTTCCGGCCGCATTTATGGATTTGATGAATAGTATGTTTATACAATACCTTGACATGTTTGTGATTATGTTCAATGATGATATATTGATTAATTTGAGGAGTAAGGATGAGCACATTGACCATTTGAAGGTTGTCTCAAGGACCAATAACTCTTTGCAAAGTTTAGAAAATGTGTGTTTTGGCTAAGGTCCGTGGCTTTTCTAGGTCACATTTTCTCAAGCAAGGGTATTGAGGTAGATCCTAAAAAGACGGATGCGGTCAAGAGTTGGGCTAGACCTCTATCCCCTTCGGATATTAGAAGTTTCTTGGTTGGTTTGTTATTACAGAAGGTTCGTTGAGGGGTTTTGTCATGACCCAGGGGTACCCTCTAGATGTAACAAGGCGTATAGAATCTTGAAGGACTCTATACAAGCCCATTAGTCCTCATAACATAAGAAATAGAACAATAAAGAGTGAAACAATCATTTTTAGTCCAAAACAGTTTTCTTAGAGAAGTGGAAGTTTAAACTCATGTCTCAACATAGCCATCTATTACAATAGAATGAAAGTGGGACTAGCTCATACATCTTGTTCAAAAAGGAAATACTAAAAATAAACTACAACAAGGAAAATCTGTTCTCGAACCATGAGGACTCACCAGCTCAGAAATAATCAAAGTCTAAGCTCTAGCCACTAGAATGGAAACCTTGCATGTCAGACCCTACATTTGGGGAAAATGTAGGCAAGAGTATGCGTGAGAATTGGAAAACATAAGTCATAACACCATGGTCAATGCAAGCCAAATCATTTTTAAGCCATTGAACACATATGATATACTTCTTTAAGTAACCTTAGTTCATTAGTCATCTTGTTGTTGGAAAATTAGTCTTAACCGACATAGAGACCAAAAAGGGTTGTTCTACTTGCCTAAGGTAGAAGCATGAACATCTAGCTTAAGTGGATCCACTAGCTAATCAACATATGGGGGAACATAGTTATGGGATAAAGAGATTGCTACTAGAAACCCGGCCTCTACGAACGGGAGAGCTTCCATCTCATGAGACTTCTTCTAGAAACTCGGCCTCTACTAACAGGAAAGCTTCCATCTCATGGTAAATATCCACTCGGTGCTTCAGCATAATTCCCACGGAATAGTATTGACTTACTTATTCTCATTATTCATGGAAAGACATCATCTTGTCAATCCAAGCTAGTTCATTAGTATAGCTCTTATTCATTGATTCAATTAGGTGAGAATAGCCTTTCAACCTAAGAATCCTTTGTATGTGAGAAACCCTTTCACATCATGGTTGTAAGTGTTTCATGAGAATTACCTTTCAACAACACAAAAACAATCAACAACATTGGCACTTTACTCTCAAAGCACCCTTAAGGCATCTACGTAGGTTTCATAAGATCATGCATAAACTCATACTTTGCCCTTTCAAGGTTCAAAGCTACTTTCAATCACCAAATATATAATTCTAACATTAGATAGGGATTTTATCATAAACTCATGTAATTCTATTGCATTGTGCTTTAGATCATAAAACTCCTCTTTCCAAATCAACAACCCAACCCTAGGAGATAACAATTTGGGAAACATATGGGGGGTTTGCATGGGTTCATAAGGGGAAAAAAAAAACTTTATAAATAATCAATTCATGCATATTTAGACATAATTAAACCATTAAGATAAATAATCAAAAGAACACATGGTCTTAGAAGAAAACCCTAGCTAATTGGGGAATTCTACTATTTGAAATAGAGGAATTTGGGGACTCCATGGGTGGAAAGAACCCATGGATGAAAGCTACCATACCTTAACTCTAATTACTAGCCTTCAATGGAGAATTCCGGATCCTTGGCTTTAAACGCTAGCTAAATCTTCTTCTTCTTCTTCAAGTTCTATAGAGAGAATATTTGAGAGGAGGTTTTGGTTTTCTTTTGGGATTTTGGAAGAATGAATTAAGAGGGGTGAATTTGAAGTTAAAAGGGTTTATATAGGGGTTCTAAATAGAGGTAAAACGGCATAGTATAGGAACTAATTAATTAGGAAAAGACCCAACTCACCTTGAAAATAACTGCCAACTGACCAACTACTGGAGCCCACCGACGGACTGTGGATAGACCTACGATCCGTCCTACACATCGTCATTAGATACAGAGACTTATGTCAATCTACGAACCTCTGGACCATGGACCATGGACCGTGGACCCAGCTACGGTCCATAGTTCCCTCTGTCGTCCATGGTCTGAACCATTTTCTGAGATGACCCACTGATGGACCCAGTCGATGGGCCGTGGTGTGACCCTTGGTCCGTCCTGGTGGACCGTCATTGGTCATCAGAGACCATGTTTTGGGGCTCCAACCCACGGACCACACCTACGGTCCGTGATTCGATCCACGAGTCATGGTTGGCCTCCGTGGCTGGCACCTGTAACTTCCCAAAATATGGTTCATTTCCCTTTTTCGAATATGGGTGTTACAATATCTCCCCTTTGGGTTCATTTGTCCTCGAATGAGATTTATACTGGTTCTAAAAATGTAGAAGAGAAACTAACAACCAAACCTATGATGCAATGTATACAACCGAGGAGGGACTATCGACTCCAAGTTAGGACGTTCTCAAAACATCACGAAAGGGGTGAACTATCTCTATCAGCCCATTATGCATGCAATGCACATAATTAAGGAGGAAACATCAACTCCAAACTCAACATACTCAACTGCAACACAAGTAAGTAGGAACTACCTCCAACAACCCATTATGCATTGAAACTTTCAACATTTCTCATGTTCTAGAAGGAACTACCTTCTCCAAGCTATAACGCATGCTCAACAAAATCTCATGGAGCCAAAATGCAATTTAATCTCAAATGCATAATCAAAACATGTTCAATCACTCATCTCATGAAGTCTCTAGACAACTCATACTCAACGCACAACAACATGAGGAAAATAAGTCATATACGCCATTTCTTTCAAAACATAAGCTATTTCATGAACATGCATAATCATAAGGAAATCATGAAAACACATAAATCACACATGACTCCTAAACATAAAACAATTAAGAGGAACTCATTACCTCAAGCTAGGGGAGGAGTTGAAGGAAAGAGATGAGGACATTGGGACATCATATCGGCCTCGGCCTCCCAAGCAGCACCCTCAACTAAATTTTTCCTCCACAACACTTTTACGGTAGCAACTTTCTTATTCCTTAACCTCTTAACTTATCAGTCCAAAATCTCAACCGGAACTTCCTCATAAGAGAGGCTTTCATCAACTCCCAATCCTTCTAGGAGAATTATGGATGTCTGATCTCCAACATACTTCTTAAGTATAGAGACATGGAAAAATGGATGCGCCGATGCCAACTCATTTGTAAAATCTAACTCATAGGCAACCTTACAAACACGTCTCATATTTTTATATGGGCCTACATATCGGGGCCTAAGCTTCCCTTTCTTACCAAACCTCATTACACCCTTCATAGGTGAGATTTTTAAGTAAACCCAATCAGGAACATCAAACTCAAGATCCCTTCTTCTAACATCAACATAAGACTTTTGTAGACTTTGAGCCCTTTTCAACCTCTCTCTAATAAGCCAAACTTTCTCAATAGCTTCATAAACTAGTTCAAGACCTATCAAGGCAACTTCACCCACCTCAAACCAACCTATAGGAGATCTACACCTCCTACCATAAAGATCCTCAAATGGAGCCATATCAATAATCGAGTGATAGCTATTATTATTGGCAAATTCCATCAATGGTAAATGGCCAACCAATTACCCTTCAAATCAATCACACAAGCCCTTAACATGTCTTCCAAAGTTTGGATAGTACGCTCTGTTTGCCCATCAGTTTGGGGATGAAAAATCGTGCTAAGCTTAACCTTAGTACCAAGGACCTTTTGGAATGACTTCCAAAATTGTGAAGTGAATTCGGTACCACGATCGAAAATGGTAGACAAAGGCACACCATGAAAATTTACCACCACTCTCAAGTACATCTTGGCATAGTATTCCGCCATATAAGACACCTTGACGGGAAGGAAATGACCCGCTTTCATCATCCAATCTACTATTACCCATATAGAGTCATGTTGTCGCCGGGTGTGAGGCAAACCAACTATAAAGTCCATATTCAAATCTTCCCATTTCCAAGTAGGAATAGCAATGTCTTGGGACAAGCCTCCCGGCCTTTGGTGCCCAACTTTCACTTGTTGACAATTAGGGCATTGGGCCACAAAGCCCGCAATATCTTTTTTCATCCCATTCCACCAATAGACCTCCCGTAGATCACGGTATATCTTTGTGGCTCCCAAGTGAATAGAATACTGAGAACTATAGGCTTTATCTAATATTTGTTCCCTCAAGTCACCAAATTCGAAACACATAACCGACCTTGATAGCTAAGTACCCCATCTCCCCCTTGGGAGAAAGCCTCAACAGACTTATTAAGTATTGTTTCTTTCAACCCAACTAAAACAGGATCAAGACCTTTCTTAGACTTCACATCCACCACAAAGGACAATTCAGAACCATTATGGACCATGACACCACCCTTGGTTGAATCCACTAGTTGAACACCTAGTCGGGTCAACCTATGAACATCACGAACCAACTCTTTCTTTTCTTCATATATATGAGCTAGACTACCCATTGACAACCGGCTAAGATCATCCGCTACCACATTAGCTTTACCAGGGTGATAAAGTACACTCATGTCATAATCCTTCAATAGTTCTAACCACCTCCATTGGCGGAGATTTAAGTCCTTTTGACTTAACATATATTGTAGACTCCTATGATCAGTGAAAACATCTACATGAACCCCATACAAATAATTCCTTCATATGTTTAAGGCAAACAAAACCGGCTCTAATTCAAGATCATGGGTAGGATAATTCTTCTCATGGGTCTTAAGTTGCATTGAAGCATAGGCAATAACCTTACCATTTTGCATAAGCACATATCCCAACCCAACTCTAGAGGCATCACAATACACCACAAAGACATTTGTACCCTTTGGTAAGGTCAACACCGGAGCGGAAGTAAGTCTATCTTTCAACTCTGGGAAACTTTTCTCCCAAGATTCCGACCACACAAACTTAGCCTTCTTTTGAGTCAAAGACATCACAGGAAAAACAATGAAAGAAAATCCCTCAACAAACCTTCTATAGTAACCGGCCAAACCAAAAAAACTTCTAATGTCTAAAGGAGTTAGAGGTCTAGGCCAACTCTTGACCGCTCCCATCTTCTTAGGCTTTACCTGGATTCCCTTACTTGACACAATATGACCAAGGAAAGCTATGGACCTTAACCAAAACTCACACTTGCTAAACTTCGCAAAAGTTGTTGGTCCTTAAGAACTTGCAACACAATTCTCAAATGGTCCTTATGTTCATTCTCACTCCTTAAATAGATCAAAATATCATCGATAAACACAATCACAAACATGTATAGGTATTGCCTTAACATTGTATTCATCTAGTCCATAAATGTTGTCGGGGCATTAGTTAAGCCAAATGACATCACCAAGAATTCATAATGGCCATACCGAGTTCAGAAAGCCGTCTTTGGAATATCAACTCCTCTCACCATCAATTGGTGATAACCCGAATGAAGATCAATCTTGGAGAAATAACTAGCCCCTTGAAGTTGAGAAAACAAGTCATCAATTCTTAGAAGAGGATATTTGTTCTTAATGGTCAATTTATTCAATTAATGATAATCAATACCCATTCGAAGAGACCCATATTTCTTTCTAACAAACAGCACGGGAGCACCCCATGGAGAGATACTCGGTCGGATGAAAGCCCTTATCCAACAAATCCTTTAGTTGCTTCTTCAACTCTTTTAACTCTACCAGAGCCATTCTATAAGGAGGAATATAAATAGGTTGTGTATCCGGGAGAAGGTCAATACCAAATTCTATTTCCCTCTTAGGAGGAATACCAAGTAAATCATCGGGGAAAACTTCTGGGAATTCATTAACCACGGGAACCGACTCAAGAAAAGGGATTTCAGAATCTACATCCCTCACCCTACCAACATTGTAAATGCAACCTTTCGAGATTATCTTTCTAGCTTTAAGGTAAGACACAAATTGACATCTAGAAATAGAATTTTCCCTCTTCCACTCTAGGGTAGGCTCATTGGAAATTGGAATCTAACCACCTGAGTTCTTCAATCAATAGAAGCGTAACATGCATGCAACCAACCCACACCAAGAATCACATCAAATTCTAGCATGTCAAGTTCTACCAAGTCTACAAGAGTAACTCTATGGGACAAGGAAGTAGAACACCACAAAATTACCAACAAGAGTAGAAACCAAAAAAGGTTCTAACAATACATCAGGAAGCATATCAAACTCCATAGCTACGTAAGCTATCACAAAGGATAAAGTAGCACCGGGATCTAGTAAAGCATATACATCAATCTGAAAGACTTTTAACATACTGGTCACTAAATCTAGAGAACTCTCTTGGTCAACTCGGGTTTGGAGAACATAGAAGCGGTTTTGCTTTGGAGCATTGGGATTTTGAACTGCTAGGAGGAGCTTGCTTGCCTTCTCTCCCCTTTGCCGTGAGAATGGGGATTTTTCTCATTTTGTGACCACTTTTCCCACAACTAAAGAAATCATCGATGTTGGCTAGGCACTTACCATCATGTTTCCTCCGGGATTTATCACATGTAGACCTAGCAAAAGATGAACCACCACCATTCCCTCTTTCAGGTTTAGGTTTAGGTTTAGACACCCTATCCTTGTTAAAATTAGGTGGAACATTAGAGGAACCTTGACCGGAAAACCCTTGACAAAACTTAGGATGACCATGACCATCGGATCTAGCATGAGAGAAATTATCATCACCGGTCTTAGCCCTTTTTACCTCTCTAGACTTCTATTTGAGTTTATTTTCTTCAATTTTTTGTGCATGCACCACGAGATGAGAAATATCCATGTCACCAATGAGAATGGTGGTACGACACTCTTTAACCACCATTTTGGACACCCTCGATAAAAATTACTCATTCTAGCTCTTGAATCTGCAACCATTGTTGGAGCATATTTAGATAATTGAGTGAACTTTACAGCATATTCCCTCATACTCATGATTCCTTGACAAAGGTTAATGACCTCCAGCACCTTCGCGTCCTTCATCTCAACGGGAAATAATCAATCAAGAAAAGCATATTTGAAAATTTCCCATTCAATCGGACCTACTCCCGCCGATCTAACCTCCTTCCATTGATTGTACCAAACTTGAGCAACACCTTTCAATTGGCAGGCGGCCAATTCCACCTTTTATCCCGAAGTCACTCCCATGATAGCGAGTACCTTGTAGACATCATCGACAAACTCTTGAGGATCGTCCTCAACTTTGGAGCCATGAAATTCTGAAGGGTTCATCCTCATGAAATCCCCCACTCTTGAAGTTGTCATACCCACACTTGGGTTCATGGGGACTACCACCTCTCTATTGGCTTGAGCTGTCATGGCTTGGTCCAACACTTGAAAGATAGATCTAAACTCCGCATTTGTAACTTCTTCATCGAAGGGATCGACCGAAGCTTGAGGAGGAGCTCATTGTTCCCTATTCTCCCTCACATTCCTTTTAGTGTAATCTCTTCGAGTGGACATATCCTGAAGAGCATAAGGTAAGGATTATAAGGGAGACTTTATACAGTTAAACTCTAAGGCATGACTTAAGAGTAATGAAAGAAGTGTAGTTTCCTAATCATCTTGTAGCCCCTCTTTCATAATTGTGGCACGCTTCACACTCTTGAACAAGACTCTACTAGACGTGTCTTATGAGACATCATCCTAGGATCATTCTAATCCTTATGCTCTGATACCAAGTTTGTCACGACCCAAAGGTACCCCTAGATGTAACAAGGCGTCTAGAACCCCGAAGGACTCCATGCAAGCCCCTTTGTCCATAACATAAGAAATAGAATAATAAAGAGTGAAACAATCATTTTAACTCCAAAATAGTTTTCATAGAGAAACGAAAGTTTAAACTCATGTCTCAACATAGCCATCTATGATAATAGAATGAAAATGGGCCTAGCCAATACATCATGTTCAAAGATAAAATACTAAAAACACACTACAAAAAGGAAAATCCATCCTCAAACCATGAGGACTCACCAGCTCGAAAAGAATCAAAGTTCAAGCTCTAGCCACTAGAATGGAAACCTTGCCTGTTGGACCCTACATTTGGGAAAATGTAGGCAAGAGTATGCGTTAGTACAAAAATACACTAAGTATGATAGTTATGCATAAAAACATTTAAAACATGCTAAAAAGGGACATTTCATTTCAAATCATGCAATTTACCAAGTTTAAACATGATGCAAGAGAGTTGGAAAACATAAATCATAACACCATGGTCAATGCAAACCAAATCATTTTTAATCCATTCAACACATATGAGATACTTCTTTAAGTAACCTTAGTTCATTAGTCATCATGTTGTGGTAAAATTGGCCTTAACCGACATAGAGACCATGTGAGCTAAAACATGATCACCCAGTGTCTCCCACACTGGAAAGGGTTGTTCTACTTGCCTAAGATAAAACCATGAACATCTAGCTTAAGTGGATCAACTAGGTAATCAACCTATGGGGTACATTGTTCTGGGATAAAGAGACTGCTACTAGCAATTCGACCTCTACTAATGGGGTAGATTCCATCTCGTGAGACTTATTCTAGAAACCCATCATCTAGTAATGGGAGAGCTTCCATCTTATGGTCAATATCCACTCGGTGCTAACAATATTTCCCACGGAATAGTATTTTCTTACTTATTTTCATTATCCATAGAAAGACATATCATCTTGTCAATCCAAGCTAGTTCATTAAGATAGCTCTTATTCATTGATTCAATTAGGTGAGAATAGCCTTTCAACCTAAGAATCCTTTCTATGTGAGAAAATCTTTCACATCATCGTTGTAAGTGTTTCATGAGAATAACCTTTCAACAACACAACAACAATCAACAACATTGGCACTTTACTCTCAAAGCACCCTTAAACCATCTACTTAGGTTTCATAAGATCATGCATAAACTCATACTTTGCCGTTTCAAGGTTCAAAGCTACTTTCAATCACCAAATGTAGAATTCTAACATTAGATAGGGATTTTATCATAAATTCATGTAATTCTATTGCATCATGCTTTAGATCATAAAACTTCTCTTTCAAAATCAACAACCCAACCCTAGGAGATCACAATTTGGGAAATATGACGGGGGGGCTTTGCATCGGTTCATAAGGGAAACATAATAAAAGCATTATCAATCATCTTCATGCATATTTAGACATAATTAAATCATTAAAATTAATAATCGAAAGAACCCATGGTGTTAGAAGAAAACCCTAGCTAATTGGGGAATTTTACTATTTGAAATAGAGGAATTTAGGGACTCCATGGGTGTAAAGAACTCATAGATCAAGTTACCATACCTTAACTCCAATTAATAGCCTTAAATGGAGAATTTCGGATCAATATCTTTAAACCCTAACGGAATCTTCTTCTTCTTCTTCAAGTTTTAGAAAGAGAATATTTGAGAGGAGGTTTTGGTTTTCATTTGGGATTTTGGAAGAATGAATTAAGAGGGGTGAATTTAGGGTTAAAAGGTCTTATATAGGGGTTCTAAACATAGATAAAATGGCATAGTATAGTAAATAATAAATTAGGAAAAGACCCAACTCACCCTAAAAATAACTGTCAACTGACCACTTACGGGATCCCACCGACGGACTGTGGATGGACCTACGGTCCATCCTACACGTCTTCATTAGATACAGATATTTCTGGCCATCTACAGACCACGGACCGTAGACCTACCTATGGTCCGCAGGTCCCTCCGTGCTCCACGGTCTGAACCATTTTCTAAGGTGACCCACCGAAGAGCACAGTCGACAGGCCGTGTTCTGATCCACAGTCCATCCTGGTGGACCGTCGTTGGTCATCAGAGATTATGGTTTGGGGATCCAACCCACGGACCACACCTACAGTCCGTGGTTCAACCCACGGCCCGTGGTTCGACTCCGTGGCTGGCACCTATAACTTTCCTAAATCTGGTTCATTTCCCTATTTTAGATACGGGGTGTTACATGTTTTGATCTATTGCCTCTCCATTGATAGCATTGACACAAAAAAGGTTAAGTTCATATGGTCCAAAGCATTTGGAAGGAGTTTTTAAGAATTGAACGATAGACTTACTTCCGCTCCGGTGTTGACTGTATCAGAAGGGACTGATGGTTTTGTTGTTTATTATGATGCTTCAAGAATTGGGCTAGGATGTTTGCTTATGCAAAATGGGAAAGTCATTGCCTATGCTTCAAGGCAACCTAAGATTCATGAGAAGAACTATCCTACCCATGACCTTGAACTAGCGGTGATAGTTTTTGCCTTAAATATTTTGAGGTATTTCTTAGATCGGTGTTCATGTTGTTGTTTTTACCGACCGCAAGAGTTTTCAATATGTGTTTAACGAAAATGATCTAAATCTTTGCAAAATAAAGTGGCTTGAGTTATTGAAGGATTATGATATGAGTGTTCTCTATCACCCTGGTAAGGCAAATATGGTGGAAGATTCCCTTAGTCGGTTATCTATGGGTAGTGTTGCTCATTTTGAGGATGATAGAAAAGAGTTGGTTTGGGATGTTCATGGATTGGACATGTTGGGTGTTCTGTAAGTAGACTCTACCAAGGGTGGTTTTATGGTTCAGAATCATCTTTTATGGCGGATGTGAAAGCCAAGCAAGGTTGTGATCCAACTTTACTTGAATTAAAGGAAGCAGTGCTTAAGAAGTTTGTTGAGACTTTCTCCCAAGGGGGATATGGAGTAATTAGATATCAAGGTCGTTTGTGTGTTCCTACTGTCGATGACTTGAGGGAACAGATCTTGTCAGAAGCCCAGAGTTTTCAGTATTCCATTCATCTTGGAGCCACCAAGATGTATCGTGATTTGCAGGAGATCTACTTGTGGAAAAGGATGAAGAAGGATACTGCGGAGTTTGTGGCTAAATGTCCTAATTGTCAACAAGTGAAAGTTGAGCAGTGGAAACCAGGAGGTTTATCCCAATACATAGCATTCCTACTTGGAAGTGGGAAGATTTGAATATGGAATTTATTGTTAGTTTGCCTCGCACATGGCGACAAGATAACTCAATTTGGGTTATAGTAGATCGAATGAAAAAATAGACTCATTTCATCCCCGTCAAGGTTTTTTACACGGCAGAGCACTATGCTAAGTTATACTTTAGGGAAATGGTAAAGTTGAATGGAGTGCCTTTGTCCATTATCTGTTATCGTGGTACTCAATTCACTTCTCAGTTTTGCAAATCTTTCCAAAAGGGTCTTAGTACTCGTGTTAAGCTTACTACAGCCTTTCATCCACAAACCAATGGCCAAGCGGAGCATACGATCCAAACTTTGGAAGATATGTTGAGAACTTGTGTGATTGATTTCAAGGGTAATTAGGATGATCACTTGTCTTTTATTGAGTTTGCCTATAATAGTAGTTATCACTCAAGTATTGGTATGGCTCCATTTGAGGTTCTTTATGGTACGAGGTGTAGATCTCCTATAGTTTGGTTTGAGGTGGGTAAATTTGCTTTGATAGGACCTGAGCTAGTATATGAGACTATGGAGAAAGTTTGACATATTAGAAAAAGGTTGAAAATGGCTCAAAGTCGGTAAAAGCCATATGCCGATATAAGAAGAAGAGATCTTGACTTTGATGTGAACGATTGGGTTTACTTTAAAAAATTTCCCATGAAAGGGGTAATAAGTTTTGGTAAGAAAGGGAAGCTTAGTCCCCGATATATAGGCCCATATCAGATTTTGAGGCGTGTTGGTAGGGTTGCTTATGAACTTGAATTGCCTAATGAATTGGCATCGGTGCATCCAGTTTTACATGTCTCTATGTTGAAGAAACGTGTTGGAGATGCGACATATATAGTTCCCTTAGATGGTTTGGGATTTAAGGAGAATCATTCTTATGAAGAAGTTCCAGTTGAGATTTTAGACCGGCAAGTCAAGAAATTGAGAAATAAAGAAGTTGCTTCCGTGAAAGTGTTGTGGAGGAATCAATTATTTGAGGGTGCTACTTGGGAGGGCGAGGCCAATATGATATCCCGATATCCTCATCTCTTTTATTTTACTTCTACTCTAGCTTGAGTTATTGAGTTCCTCCTGATTTACTCTTTTGGTGTCATGTGTCTTAGATATTCCCATGATTTCCACATTTATGCATGTTCATGAAAAAGCCTATGTTTTGAGAAAATGAGTCAACTTGATTGATTTCTAAATGTTTATGTGCATTTGAGTATGAGTATCATATAGACTTTATGATATGTTGTTTTGAACATGCTTTAGCTTGTAGTTGATGTTTCCTCCTCGGATATGTGCATTTACATTCATGATTGGACTGTTAGGTTTAACTTCCTACCCTCCTCATGATTTCTTGAATCTCATTCGAGGATGAATGATCCCAAGGGGGATATAATGTAACACCTCGGGTTCATAGAAAGGAAAAAAATATTCATTTCGCAACCGATTCGGCGAAGTAAGTAGAGAACGCCGAACAACTTGGCGATCCGCGAAATAGAACTTCTAACCTTTTTGGCATGATTTTTGCATTCAGTGTTCTGGAACTTTAGGCGAGCTGGATCGAGCTCGTTGTTCCATTCAGTTAGTCGCAAAAATGCATTCCCAATTGCCTAGTTAGCTTAATCCATGAGCTGACTCACTAGAACTTTCGGTGAGCTAAAGGCTCACTCGGTGAGTCGCTGAGTGGCTTTTGGTGAGCTCCAGCGTTTTTTCTTTTTTCCCAGTTTTAAGTCAGGATCTTTTGGGTCTTTTCAGATTATTTTAATTCAATACCATATCGTTTTACTCTTCATCTAAAGACATATTTAAGTGTTTTTGCCCCCAAATTTCCCCAATTTAAAATCAATCTCTCAAATTTAGAAAAGAAGATCAAGTTTCTTCCTCCCAAATATTTCTCTCTCTAAAAAGCTTGAAGAAGAAGGGTTCAACTTAGGGTTTCAAGTCAAGTCTCCTAATCCTCCATTGAAGATAAGAAATTGGCATTGAGGTATGATATTTTTCATCCATGGATTCCTTCCATTCATGGAGTTCCAAAATTCTCCTATTTTGAAAGTTAGAAATCCCCAATGGAGTTAGGGTTTTCTTCAATTTTCATAGGTTCTCTTCAATGTTGATTTAAATGATGGAATTATGATCTCTTATGCATTAATTGATGAAATACTATGATTTTATGATGATCCACCATAAACCCATGTAAATCCCATGTTTTCCAATCATGATGATATGATGTGGGTTTTGAATTATGAAAATAGAGATTATGAAATTAAGCATGTTCTTATGAAATCTATGTAAATGTTTTAAGAATGCTTTGAGAGTAAAATATAAATGATGATGATTGTTTTTGTGTTGATTGAAAGGATTTCTCATAAGCACATTAAAGTATGATTCTTGAAAGGACAATCTCACATAAAGGATTCTTAGGGTTGAAAGGTTTTCTCAACTAAACTATAATTCAAAGATTTTAGGAGCTATTATAATACGACCTAACTTGGATTGGTTACTTAATTGTACCTCTCCATGGATGTTGCTTTACCTATCTTGGATTGGAAATATTATGTGTCATTCCATGGATAATGACTTAGCTTGCATTGGCAAGATGATGTGACCTTCCATGGATAATGACTTAGCTTGGATTGGCAAGATGATGTGCCCTTCCATGGATAATAAGAACAAGTTAAGAAAATGACTACTCTAGGGGATTTATGCTTAGTACCGAGAGGATATTGAGATGGAGGTTCTCCTGTTAGTAGAGGCCAAGTTTGTAGTAGCAATCTCCTTATCCCTTACATATATTCCCCGATAGGATGATTCTCTAGATAGACATAGCTAGTGGATCCACAATAGCTAGAAGTTCATGGTCCTTCCTTGGCAAGTAGGACACCCCTTTTTGGTGTAGGGTAAACACCAGATTCCATGTTGATAGCTCACATGGTCTTATATTTCAGTTAAGGCTACTTCCCACAAAATAAACAAAGTTATGATGAACCAAGGTTACTTCAAGGAAGTAGCGTAAGTATGATTTAAGATGATATTCACTTGCTTTGATCATGGTTTTATGACTTACGGTTTCTAACTCTCAAAATGCATGTTTTAGCTTGATCATTGCTTACTCATGAAAATGTTCCTTTTTAGCATGTTTTAAATGTTTATATGTATGGATATCATACTTAGTACATAATTTGTACTAACGCATACTCTTGCCTACATTTCCCCAAATGTAGGGTCCGACTGTCAGTGTTCTTAGTTTCGGTGCTAAAGGTTGATTTGCGAGATTTCCGAGCGTTGATGAGTCCTCATGCTTCGAGGATGGATTCTCATTGACTTCAATTTCTTTCTTACTTTCAGTTTTTGACATGATGTATGGGCTAGGCCTAATTTCATTTTATTGTACTATATGGCTAATTAGACAAGTGTTTAGAATTCCACTTTACTTTTATAAACTTTTGGACTTGAAATGTGGTCTTTATCTCTTGGTTCTATTTCTTATGTTATGAATGCTAAGTGGCTTGTATGGGGCCTCTCGGAGTCCTATACGCCATGTTACATCAAGGGTGTACCCCTAGGTCGTGACAAGTAGAGGTGGAAGAGCTGGGTATACATGTTGTCTTAACTGCCGGTGTAGACTGGGTAGCATCGGCCTCTATGGCCTCAACATCAACCACTAGAGAAGTGGCCACCGGAGCCTTCTTCATCCTTTCCGCTTAGTCATTTGTTTACTCACCCTCAATCCTCATAATGTCAGTCGATGATGCTGAAGTCACCTCAATATATGTCTTTGCCACAAATGGTACACCAGCCCGATCACACATATCACTAATCAGCATAAGAAATGGCAATGAGGTTTTGTTTTCTTTTTGCCCTCATCACCATCTCCTAAGAAATTATCATTCTGAGATTCAGCCGCTCCCAATTAATAATACATCACAGTAGTGCAGCTTGTGGGTGTCGGATGATTGATTCATACTGTGAATGCATCAAGGTGCTGGAGATGAACCCAAACCAATAACGAGCAGCCACATTAAATTAGTTTTCTCAAGTACGACTTCCGCCTCTACCTAAGGAGGAGTAGCATCACTCAGCAACGGGGCCAACCACCCTTTTAAATCTTCCAAAGTTTTGGTTTTGACCTTGTCGGCCAAAGAATGGATAGTACGTGTAGTGCTGTCCAACGATATCAGTTTTTCTGCACCTTACCTTTTTTCCTCGCACCTCTACCTAGTCTACCGGTGCCATCAACCCAGATTTATTATTCCCTTTCAAGATCAACCTCACATAACTCTCATAAAATTCCCAAACCCATGAAGGAACATATGGATTTTGGGGCTTTGTGAACTGTTGAAACTTGTGGAAGCGAAGCGTCTCCCACACACAGGGGTACCTATCCACAATACCATCAATAGAAAACTGCTTCTCCTCCAATTTATTATGGAAGCCAGTTGCTTTCAGTCTGTTCATGGATCGTGGTGGATGTGCTAGGACTGGAGGCACTTGAGATACTTGAGTTGTTGTAGGTGCTAGAGGTATCGGTAGTACTGCAAGTCTTGCCAAAGGATCATGAACTAGCTTAAATTGTAGTTCCTAGCGCTTTTGTTTGAGCAACACTTCCCAGTTGCCGATATATGCACTAGAGTCTTGGACCGCATAGCTTCCCCTCTTTCAAACTTAAAGGAGGTGAAATGAGTAGAGTTGATGCCCATGTTGTCTTATGAGATCGAACTCAAACTGGAACTTTCCACCACTTGCTTCTTCCCTTTGCCCTTTACATTTTCCGGAGGAGGTTCAAACCGGGTAGCACGAGGAGGTGTGACCTCCACTGCAATTACAACCCATTTTGCCTTCTTTTGGGGTACTGGACCTCTTACCGGAAGCTTTGGTCTTTCCATATCTGTAGAAAAACGCCAACAAAACACATGCGGTTGCACATGGTTAGAAAAATATCAACTTCAAAAAGTTGTTGGAAAACTCGTCAAACCACTCGGTGAGATACCAAATCCATTCATCGAGCAATAGGGGGATCACCGAAAGTTACAGAAGAAATCAAAAATCATTTAGCACATAAGGGCGAGACCAAGGACCATTCGGTGAGTCACCCAGTTCACTCGGTGATCAGAGGGTGCTTCGACGAATGTTACATAAATAAACAGCCAAAAAGGAAGTCAGAAAGGCGAGACTAAAGCCATTTGGCGAGTCGCCGAGTCAACTCAGCGAGCACAAGCATATCACCAAAAGTTACAGATTAATTCACCAGCATTGCAGGTCAAAAAGGTGATAATGGGGATCAATTGGTGAACCGTCGAGTCACTCGGCGAGCTCGACTCAGCTCGCCAATGGGACCAACGTGCTAGATTCCGAACCCAAATTCCACTTCTCAATGCACAACCTACGACAACTAATTTTAATGACAACTCGATGCAATTCAAGCCTACCCAAAACGATTATCAAACCCATGATACTCAGACTTCCCCCGATTGATCTAGATTCGACCAAACAACATTTTTCCCTTAAGAACGATGTCACCCAATACATCATTGGGCAAATTCGAGTTGTTTGGTGGAATTTGGATTAATCAGAATTTACCACACAATACACAACATACAAACCCGCAATTCACTAAATTTAAATGCCAATCTCAAACTAATTTAAGCTAAACTAGTTATCGGGCAAGATATATTTCAATTTAGAATTCAACGAGTGATTAGGCACACAATCAAGGCAAATAATAGATATATGAACTACTCAAACACATGCTCAGCACAAATCATGCAATTTTAAAAAAAATTGGGCAACTAACCTTAATTGTAGACACGGGACACTAAGGTAAAGAGAAAAGGATGGGAAACGCTTCAGATTCCGACAATAAGAGGACACCCATAAAAATCAAAGTTAAAAACTATGATCAAAAATTTGATTGTAAGAGTGCAAGAGTTGAAAAGTTCAAAATAAGGAGAGGATTTGAATTTAAGATGGTTGAAAGGCCTTTGACCCTTTACTTCATCACTCGATCAGTGAGGTTCATCAACGTCACCAATCCACTCGGTGATCCGCAGAATGGACTTTAGCCCACCGAAGTTAACAGAAACTTGGACATTCAATTGGTCCAAAAGGCGATTAATAATGGGCTCGCCGAGCCACTCGGTGGATCGTCGAGTGGACTTTACCTCACTCAATTACCCTTTTCCTCCAAAATTCGAATTTCACCCTGCATATCCAACAAACTTTATTCAAAACAAAAAGTAAAACTTAGGTTTCCTCCAATGAAGCACCTTATTTAATGTCGTGGCATGACGTGGCGATGTTATCATGCCTCATTCTTCAAGTTGACTAAAGTATCACTAGGAAGACCCCCTTTTGTTCTTGGATTTAAATGAGTCAAGATTTTACCCATTTGAATTTCAAGCTGCTTAATGGAAACCACGTGCGAAGTCACTGTTTGATTTAGAGAAGAGACATCATCTTTCATCTCTTTGAGTACTTTGTATGATCCTTCCACCTTGTTAAAGATACAGGCAAGCCTATTCTAAGTTCGGAAACTTTCGGGATCAGCCCTTGGTTCCTTCAGCTTTTTACATTTATGAGGAGGCACATAGAGATCTTCATCACCATTTCTATCTCTCTAATTTGCACCACGGTCACTCGATCTCGATCTCTCCAACCATCATCGTGATCTCTATTCCAACCTTGATTTTCACCCAGTTTTTGATAACTTAGACGATAACCCCCTGTTTGGTTTGACAAGAATTGTACCTCTTCGTTGTACATGGCCTCAAATTGTGCGTCATCAGGGCTCACTCCACTACTCGAACAAACCGCATTCACAGCTTTGGAACCACCACCCATGACATGTTTCATCAACAAGTCCATTTGGGTCATTATCTTTGCCATATTCTCATCACTTTATTGGTTCTTTTCCATTTTTTCCTTCGTCAGTCCGAGGTTCAGAGGAGACACTTGATCCTCCCTGGTGTAGCATGCATGATTAATTTTAGTCATCTCATCAAACAGCGCAGACGCATGTCAAATGGTTGTCTTATAATACCACCCTGAATGAGTTGATCAGCGACACCTTTGTTGATGCTGTCAAGACTCCGGTAAAAATATTGCAATAGAAAAATGTCTAGCAACCCATGTGTAGGACATTGGAGAACCATCTTTTGAAATCTCAACCAAGTCTCATGAATAGGCTCACCATCAACCTTTTTGAAATCTTAAATGTTATCCCTCAACTTTACCATCTTTGAGGGAGGGAAGAATCTTTCATAGAACACTTCTGAGAGCTCCACCCAAGACATGATAGATTCCCATGGTAACTCATTCAACCACTTTGTTGCTTCCCCCATTAGACAAAATGGAAACAAACGGAGTCAGATTGACTCTTGAGTGATGTTCTTGAATGAAAATGATCCATACACATCTACGAAGTTACGGATGTGGTCATGAGGGTCCTCATGAGAAAGTCCCTCGAAGAGACCTTTCATTTGCAACAGTTGCAACATGGTACTGGTCACATTAAAAACCGCATTGCCCATACTTGGAGGCAATCGAATAGCACCAGCACTTCCCACTAGATCCACGTTGACATCATAAAAGTTTCTAATGTCATCATTGTTCCCAAGTTGACTTGCATTGCTCCCATACACACTCATTTCTTCACGTGTTTTAGAACAGCCAACAAGAACACAAATAAAAAAATTCAACTACAATAAAATTAGTTCACAAAACTAGTTTGATAAAAGAATTCTAAACACCACTCCCCGGCAGCGGCGCCATTTTTGATAACGTTCAACTACACTTCTTTCGGTTCGAAGTGTAGGCGGTCTCTAACAAGTATACACCCAATGATGAGTTGGGGTTGATCCCATAGGGAGTGATACGGTAAAGAATTCGATTATGAAGTAAAGACATGTTCTAATCATTTATAGGTGTAAGGAAACTACGCAACTTAAACTAAATCAATAAATTTTGGTGATCAATATCTATTGGGGGGCGGGGATTTAGTAACCAATTGTAAACAAGTAGCAATTAACACGAGAATTAAACTATTAAAGAGAAGACCTTAGGAATGTGATCAATCGAATGCCAATTTTGCGTATTGGGTAATTACTAATTGCTCTAAGTAGTTGAATTGCAATGGGTAGGCTAGATTTTGACTACGATAACTATCTCTTAATTAACTATCATTTTTTTGAGTGAGTTCTCTCGAACCTCAACAAGCTTAATGATACCAAGCAACCCAACTCCTTAATTAACCCATTTTCTCAAGTTGGGTTGTAAAGACGCAATCAAACCCACTTTCTCAAGCTGGATCTTAAAGAGGAAATCAATACAACTATCAATGATTTATTCTATTCTAATACCTCTTTCTCAAGCAAGCATAGAGAACTAAGCTAGAACCGAATTTACAACTTTAGTTCTTCAATTAAAACATGAACAAACAATTGAACCCATGTCAAAAGAATATTAAATTCAGTAATTGACAATACCCATTAGCTAATTAATGTATTCGACTACGTGATGAATCCGATATTTGGACTCATTTAGGTCTTTGTTTTGATAGTTTTAGTATCCTCAAATGCCTAATTTATGCTCTAAACTGATGTTAAAGTGTTGATTTTCAACATTTAAGGCTAACGATCAAGGCAACGACACTACCAGGAAAAAAGGAGAAAATAAGTTGAAGAAGTGAAGAAAAGTGATCCTGGTAATCACCAAGACCACTCGGTGAACTGCCGAGTCGCTCTTTAGCTAAAGTTACAGTGTGCCAACCTTGGTGAAGAACCAATTTGGCGATAGAAATGGTCAATTGATGGATCAACAAATGACTCCGCGATGGCAACTTTAATCGCCTAAAGTTACAAAACCCTAAAGATAAATGGCCAATGTAAAATGGTGATGGAATGGAGCAAAGGGCGTATCACCGACCTTTTCGGCGAGGCTTAACTTATTCTTCCCTATGATCTTCAGGCCAAATTTTGGGCAACTATAAATTGGAAATTTAAATGAAATTTGAGGAGTCCCTCCCAGTTCCCATAGAGTTCTGATTCCCAAGTTTTAAAGTTAGAGTTTTCTCATAGTTTTTGAGTTCTTATTGTAGACTTTGAGGATTTCTAAACTTAATTTTGAGGATTTGCAAGTGGGTTTCTGAATTTCTTCAATTTGGACCATTGTAAAGACTTGGGAACCTTAACCCAGATCATGTATAATGTATTTGGTAATTGTTTCTCTATTTTTATGATTTGTAGCTAAAACCTCAATTCTTAGGTGTGATTATGGGCTAAATTCGCTTATGGTTATTGTTAATTACTGATTTAAATGCTTAATTGAAGTGGGTTTAATTGATAGTTGTGTTTTGAACTAAGAATTGTAGTTTCAAATGCAATTCGAACTTAGAATTCTTGGCCTGCTTGAAAAAGAGGTTTTAGAATCAAAGTTTTCAATTGATAATTGTAGTTAATGGGCTGATATGGGTTTATCTCAAAAGAGTAAATCCTAATCTCAATTCTACCTATCCAGCTCGAGAGAGTAGATGAATTAAGGTGTGGGTTATTCTTATTTGCTAAGCTTGTTGATGTTCGAGACTAATCACTTGAATCATGATATTTGTTTGAGAGAAAACTATCTCACGTATAGTCTAGCCTACCCACTGATATTTAGCTATTTATTAGTAGTTTTAATTACCCATATAGTGAAATTTGCCTATAATCGATCACATCCTGAGAATTCCTCTCTATATTGTTATTTCCTTCGTGTTTGATTGTGTTCTAGCTGATAATTGACAATCCCAACCCCCCAACTGACGATCGTTGTCATCCCCTTAGACTTGTTTACATGTATTTTCCGTAAATCCTATTCCTATAAAAGAATAGACCACTTTATAACTTCATAACTGAATTTAGACATGTACCGCTTCCTGTGGGTTTGACCCCAACTCTTTTTTGGGTTTTATACTAGTTAACGATCGTTTACACCTAGAATTTGAGGTGGTGTACTTGAAACGTTAATCAAAATGGCACCGCTGCCGTGGAGTGGTGTTGTTTAGAATTCTATTATTTAAGTTGAATTGCGATCTTTTTGTGTTATAGTAGAATCGACTTACTTTGTTTTATGTTTGTGTTGCTTGTTTTGAACAAAGGAAGAGATGAGCATAAACGGGAGAAATGGTAGCCAAGTGGGCCACCAAGACGATATTGGAAATCTTAATGGCGTGAATGACCCATTTCAATTGGGTGGTGTTGGTGCAATTCATCTACCTCCTGTTGAGGGTTATGTTGTCTTCCATGTTACGAGCACAATGCTACAACTCCTCCAAATGAAAGGATTATATGGAGGGCTGGCCCATGAAGACCCCCATGAGCATATTCGGAACTTCGTGGATGGTTGTTGCCTGTTATCATTCAAGAATATATCATAAGAATCGGTTTATCTTAGGTTGTTCCCGTTCTCTTTAATGGGTGAAACTACCAAATGGTTAGCTGAGTTATCGAGGGACTCTATCACCTCGTGGGATGAACTTACCACAACTTTGCATGTGAGATGCTTTCCCACGTCAAAGATGATGACGCTTAGGGATAGTATCGAAGGTTTCAAACGCTTGAAGGGTGAACCAATCCACGAGACGTGGCTGATATACCGTGAGTTTACGGTATTTCTAATACATTTCACTTACAAGTTGTGTGTGTCTAGGGCCTTTTAGTATTGCTTTTTATGTGTTTTTATCATATTTTGCAGGAAAGATGTTCAGGCGCGGAAGTAAAGAGACAGTTGAAAGAGATGCAGAAAAGGGCATCTACGGAGTGA